>VSDK01027004.1:649873-693648 GCA_009767595.1 Symbiodinium kawagutii | reverse complement strand
TTGACCCACTTCCTCTTGCAGAAGCTGAAGCTGACACTTCGTCCAGAGCTCCAAGGTCACTTCCTGTACCAAAAGAGCCAACGGCACAGGAGCGTGCAGAGCATGAACTTACCCATCTTCCGTTTAGAAGTTGGTGTAAGATTTGTGTTGAGTCTAAGTCTAGGCAGGATCACTCGAAGAAACTTCGCTTGAAGCAACCTGTACTTCAGTGCGACTACTCCTTCATCACGGATCCGGAGACAAAGGACCAGGTCACACTTCTCAATGTGCGTGATGTGTTGTCAGGACTTGCAATGTCTTGTGTTGTTCCTTGCAAAGGACACTCCGTGTATGCAGAAGGAGAACTTCGCAAGTTTGTGCTTGAGTCAGGTCGTACGTTCGGCACTTTGCAGGCCGATCCCGAACCAGCACTTCTCGCCGTTGCTCAGACCGTGACTTCTGAACTTGGTGGTCTTGCACTTAGGAAGAGCCCAACTGAGTGGAAACAAGCTCAAGGAGCTGTTGGCAACGCCCAGCAACTTCTTTACGCTCAGGTCCGTGCGCTTCGTCAAGACTTTGCTTCCAGGTACAACGTCAAGTTGCACGTCACTTCTCCCTTGTTTGCTTGGCTTGTGAAGCATGCGCAGTTTCTGTTGAACAACTTCTCCGTTCGTTCAGATGGTTTGACACCATACGAACGGCGTTGGTCAAAGCGGTGCAACTCCGCCTTGTGCAAGTTTGGTGAGGTTGTCATGTGTAGACTTCCCGGCAAGCACTCCAAAGCTGAACCTGCTTGGGTGCAAGCCATTTGGCTTGGTCGTGACACTTCCGCAGACATGCGCTTGATCGGCACAAACAACGGCGTGCTCAAGACCAGGAGCATCCGCCGACTTCCTGTGTCGGAACAAGTTGACCAGCGCATGGTTGAGGACTTCAAGGCCCCGCCTTGGGATCCAAAAGGTCGTGGTGAGGACACGGATGTGCTCATCCTTCCTCCAGGACCAGCAGAAACTTCGTCCGGATCGCCGGCAGCGCCAACTCCTGCTGCAGACGCTTCCGCGACGCCAGTTGAAACTTCAGCACCTCCGCATGGCACAAAAAGAACTTCCGAAGACACTGAACTTGATGACGCGGCTGAGCCCGCAAACTTGTTTCAGCGTGTTGGACCGTCAACTTCTGATTTGAAGCGTTCGGCCCCTGACACAGTTCCAGGGAGCGGAACCAAACTTCAGAAGATTGGAGCCGTGTTTGATGATGAGTCACTTCCCGTCAGTTGTTTGAAAGTTGCTTCGGTTGACACAAGGTCAGGACTTGAGGTCCCCGTTGAGCCCAACGTTGACCGTGAAGAAGAACTTCAAGCACTTCGTGCCGCAGATCCCGTCATTTGGTATGACACAGAGTTCGACCGTGAACAGGAGATCGCAGGTATGAATAAGGAGATGGCTTCCATCAAGAACTTCGAGGTGTACGAAGAGTACTTGACTTCAGAATGCACTCCCGAACAACTTCAGAATGCAATTTCTACGAAATGGGTGAAGAGGCCGAAAGGCGGCGAAGTCAAATGCCGCGTGTGCGTTCGAGGGTTCGATCAGCAACTCGACCCGGACGACGCTTACGCCAGCACTCCTTCACTCATCACACTTCGTTTGTTGCTCACCTTGGCAGTAGTTCACAACTGGTACGTCATTGCTGGAGACGTATCAACAGCTTTCTTGCACGCACTTCTCACAGATGAGGTGTTTGTACTTCCGCCAGTTGAGTATTACCCAAACGGTGGTGTGTTGTGGAAACTTCGCAAAGCGATGTATGGTTTGAAACAGAGTCCAAAGATGGGGCAGCAACACTTCGTTAGTGTAGCTACTTCTCTTGGTTTCCGTAGGTTGAAATCTGATTCAAACTTGTACTTCCATGAGGCACGAAAGGTATACATGCTTTGTTGTGTTGATGATTTACTTCTGGTCGGATCACAAGGGTCATGTGAGTTTTTGTTTTCTGAACTTCAGAAGCAACTCTGCTTGCGTCAAGAAGGTGTGTTGGAGTCAGGAAAGAGCATTGACTTCCTCGGTAGAAGGATCACTCGACGTGAAGAGTCCATTGAGATGTCTATGCCGGCTTCATACATAGATAAGATGCTTGAACAACTTGACATGGCCGGTTGTAAACCTGCTGCTACACCAGGTGCGGATTCACTTCGCAAACTGATTGAGTCTGAGGAACTTCTTTCTAAGGACGATCACAAGCTGTACCGCAGGATCGTTGGACAACTTCTTTGGTTGAGCAGTATCAGGCCGGACATTCAGTTCGCGACTAAGGAACTTTCAAGAGGACTTGTTGCGCCGACTCAGGACCACTTCGTCAAGATGAAGACACTACTAAGGTACCTGGCTGGAACGAAACCAGCTGTTTTGCAACTTCGTCCGAATGTGATTCCACATCCGAAACAGACTTCATTTGATATCGAATGCTACGTAGACTCCGATTGGGCAGGCTGCGTCTCAACAAGACGTAGTACTTCAGGCATGGCACTTTTCTTTCTAGGCTCCTTGATCACTTCTCAGAGCAGGACGCAGCAAACAGTAGCTACTTCTAGTGGAGAAGCAGAACTGTACGCAATAGGCTTAGGAGCTGGTGAAAGCCTCTTTGTTAGGTCACTTCTCTTGGAATCCCAAATCGCCACAAAGGTCAACATCAAACTTCACACTGACAGCACCGCAGGCAAATCAATGGCAACCAGGTTCGGAACTTCCAAGAAAACCAAACATGTTCAACTTCGATTTCTTTTCATTCAAGAGCTTGTAACTTCAGGCATCGTGGCAATCAAGAAAGTGCTTGGAACTTTGAACACTTCCGATGTGATGACAAAGTACATCACTAAGGAGGTACTTCACAGACACTTGGCAACCCTCGGGATCACACTTCCCATGGGTCGAGCACTGTGAAGACACTTGGAACTTGACATGGAAACTTCTAGCTGTAGCCTTAGGTTCAGTGAAGAAGTCAAACTTCGGACTGCTTTTATGTACATACTTGCACATGTATAGATACTTCACTTGCACACTGTACATACCTGTAAGTGTCAGATACTTCAGTCGTTGTTGGTTTTGTTTGTTGTTCTGTTCCGTTGGGTCGCTGTTGTTTTTACTTCACTTGAGGCTCCCCAAGTAACTTTTAATCACTTCTGGGTATGATAGGAACGGTTCACTACTTCCGGGGTAGTTAGCCATGGTCAGTAACTTCGTTTTGCCTTCACTGCATTTCAGCCGACTTCAACCAGCAGGGTTTTTCAGGTACCACTTCCGCTGCTGTTTTTCACTTCACGTTTTCGACCACGTTTTTCACTCCACTTCGTTGCCATGTTCTCATGGACTTCTGACTGGTTTGGAAACTTCTTTTGGAATTTACTTCATTTTTGCTGCAGACAAGATGGGAAACTTCGCCAGTGGACTTCTCCAGTTTGTCTACCAGACACTTCTGGAGTCACGTGAAGAAGCCATTGAAAGGGTGCGCTTCTACTTCAACCAGCGACTTCAGGAGGAGGCTCAGTATCATCACGAGAAGACTGAGCTGGCACTTCTCGGAAGTGAGGAACGAGTGGCCTACTTCTACACTTGGTTTCTTTGCCAAGGAATCAAGACTTCGGTGAGGCCACATCCAGACGTTCAGAGGCGTCAACTTCTGGACTACTTCGACAGGAAGTTCGAAGAGGAGAAACTTCATCTTCGGAAGCAAGAGAGGTTGGCACTTCATCAGCTCGGTCTCCCCACTTCGAGACTTTGAAGATGGAAGGTCAAAGGAGGACACTTCCAGTATGTGACAATCCACACTTCACATACCAGATGAATCCAGAGCACTTCTTGGATCACTTCTGGAATGTGAGACAGATGACAAGTCCTGGTGACCCAAGACTTCCTGCACTTGCAAAGGTAGGACTTCTGTTTCCTGGATTGACAGAGCCAGCCACTTCAGCACAGATGCGTCGACTTCAGAGGAATGATGTACTTCAACTTTACACTCCGGAAGAGAGTATGGTGTACACTTCTTTGATCGAACTTCAAGTCAGACCCTCAGTGGAGCTGACTTCTGCTGAACTTCAGAGCCAGAGAGACCCATGGTTTTGGACACCATGGATGTACTTCTGTGCTCCAATGGATCCATCATGGTGGGATGGATCAGCACTTCGATGCCCACAGACCGTTGGAAGTGAGCACTTCCCACACAATGAAGGTCATGTGAACCTTCACACTTCTCCTCGGTCAGCGGCATTGATGCACTTCTTTGGCACATGGCTCAAAGTTGAAGGTGCACTTCAAAGAGGACATCAACTTCAAGAGAGGTCATTGACACTTCCGTTGTTGCTGTTTGCACTTCGGATGCCTCAGCTGGAGATCTACCAGTACTTCGAGGCCAAGACTTCTCGAGTGTGGAACCGCCAATATATCGATTATATGGTGAACTTCAATGTGTTGCACTTCTCGAGGCAGACTTCAAGCACGATGAGGGTGTTCGCCTTCGGACGCTTCACTTCTGTTCAGGCATCGGTATCGATTATGGCGCAGCTTCCTTACTTCAGTGTTGGTGGACAACCACTTGTGCATCGCACTTCAGGACATAAACGTTACATGCACCTCGTACTTCAAGGCAACGCCAACTTCATCCAGCCAAATGGTAGGGATTGGATGGTCCCCTCTGACTTCGTTTTGAGGGCACGAAGATCGAGGCTGTAACTTCTGTCAGCTGCATGTTTGACTTCGGTTCAGAATTCAACTTCATTTCAACTTCAGATGGTGAATTCAGACTTCAATGAAATTTTGCTGCATGATGTAGACTTCAGAGCTTTGTGGTCGACTGACTTCAATGTCACTCAGTCGAGATCACTTCAGAACTTCTTTTGTAAAGACTTCGAGAATCTTTTGCAACTTCAAGTTGAGAAAAGCAACCAACTTCAAGGACGCTTGGTTTTGCTGATAGACTTCTTTTGTGTGAAGCACTGCCCACAGGCAGCAGTACTTCAAGGGAGCGTGTCAACATGTACATGCACACCCACACTTCATGTACTTCATACTGAGTCATGGTGAACTTCACCTTTGGCTCAAGGCCACAAGAGGAAAAGACTTCTGCTGACTCAGAGTGAACTTCAGGGTTGAGCCTGAGTGTGTTGGGTTAGAACTTCTGGTGACTTCCTGGTAGGTAAGTATCTGGGACTTCTCTAATTTGATAGGCTGGTTGGTTGACTGAAACAAAGCAGCGACAGCCATGGAGGAGCAGGAACTGCTCGTTGCGCAAACGCACGCGGAGCTGCTGGCACGCTTCATGCTGCAAGAGCAGAAGAAAGAAGAAGAAGAAGAAGGAGAAGAAGCAGATGTTGAAACCACCAGCCAGATAACCACCAGATGTTGTTGATTAGGCTTGTGTATGGAGATTAGAGTTGCGTCATGCTGACTATTAGGACAATGATCAACAACCGCCAGATAACGTTAGTGATCAGGGTTCATGTGCATATGTCGTTAATCAGTAACCGCTCAATATTAGACAATGTTCAAGGATTATAGAGCTAGCTGATATTTACATTTAATGTTGTTGATCATGTGATTGCATTGATAACTGTTAACTAACAATAGAGCCATGGTGGTATCTACGAACCATCCAGCTTTTCATCACCATTGGTGATAGGGAAACCATCAATAACTTGGGGATAAACCATGGCTTTTGACAAACCCATATGTTGACATGTTGGCATTTTGTCCTCACGGTTTAAACAAATGATTCGATGGTACATGCTCTTGACCATAGTTGCGGCGCTTGACAGGGAACGAAAAGGTCACTGTTTGTTTCTCTGTGGCCGTGTCAGGCGTTGGAGAAACCACCAATGACTCTGGGGACTCCCCTTTGCACATCCAACGTATGTGTGGGTTTTCCTGAAGGTTATACATGGCTGTGGGTCAATATGAATCAACCAATAATGGGGGTTTATAACCAACAATTTCATAGGGAAAACAATGGTGAATGATGGGGAACCAGGGGTACAGGGTTTTGACCCACAGCCACATGTACAATTTGGTATGTCCTAATCGGTTGCAACAACCATCAAACATCACCATGTTTATCGCTGGGCTTCAACAATCTGAGCCACTCGTGTTGGTACCAACCATGATTGCAAAATGTGTGGGTTGAACGTGGTTGAACCACTATCAAGGCCACCATTTTGGGTACCACTATCAACTATCATTCTTCAACCCTTATGATTTGTAGGTTCAACCACTGTGAGCCGCGCGGTTGCCTTTTTCACCGTGGGTCCTGTAGGGCTACAGTCGCTCTCAGGTGATCATCATCGAGGTCTATTCGGTGAGTTGTTTCACTGAGGCAACGCTGGGACAGCGGTGGGACGCTGGGGATTGGAGCGAACGCTTGTGGAAAGCAACAGCTGCACCATGATTTTTTTCCAAACCATAGGAACCCCCACAAAATTATGGTTGGTTGATTGCTATAAATGACTAATATTGGATGGGGGGTGGCCGGGACCGCAAGAAGTGGAGTGACTAATATTACGGCAAGACCCCATGGTTTGGTCCCGGATACAGAAGGCCTGCCCAGAAGTTAGTCTTGTCAATTGTTCAAAACCCTGCGCAGGCCCGTTGTTTTGAAACTCTGAGAATCAAGAAGCCCCAAGCCCCACGCTAAAACCCTAAACCCTAAAACGCTAGAACCCTAAACCCTAAAACTCAAACCCTAAAACCCTAAACCCTAAATCACTGCGTATAGCCGGTGTTTCTCACTGATTCTTCGAGCAATGTTCAATTGGTAGGAACAGCCGTGGTATGCCCTCCGGGCAAACCACGGCGTTTGTGCGTGATATTACTGTAGATGATTGAAGGGTGTCCCTATTTTGAGAACAACCCATTCAACCATTACTATGAAGTAGCAATGGAACCATCAATCAGGATACATCAATCATCACTGCCATGCACTGCAAACATTGTTACAACCATGTCCACAACCATCATGAACCAGTTGGATTATTGTGAGACACCTTCTTGCCACAATTTTTTGTGTAATATTTAAGAACTGTAGACCACCGGCCAAAACATCGGGAGCCGTGTACCGGTATGATGAAAGAGGTGATTTTCATGGTTGTGACGATGATGGTTCATGGTTGTTGATAGCCAATGATCGGATTCGAGAAAATATCCGCAGCAACAAGTAGATAAACATTGATTAGACACTACTAGCCACTACTAGCCATGAACCAACCAATGCTCTTATCCGTCTTAACCAATTGTTTGCCCACTTTAAGCATCAATTCCAAAAACAATCACCACACCACTATCAAACATGATTTGTAACCAGCTAGCAACACCATTTGACCATTAATTGAAAAAAACATATTTGACTACATGTGAATCATGAAACGGCCATCAAGCAACCATTTAACTGAACGATATTGAACTACAAACTGATTGACCATCAGTTCCACGTGTAAGATATTCAACTTGAACGATATTGAACTACAAACTGATTGACCATCAGTTCCACGTGTAAGATATTCAACTTGAGGTCACTCACCACTCATTAACCATCAATTGGCCATTCAAACATGGGGCCACCTGCCATGTATCTGCGCTGGGAGGTCATGGAGCTGCTCTATGTGCGAAAGCAGCTGGCGCCCAGCGAGCTGCTGAGTAAAGTGGAGGCAACCGGGGGGTGGGTTGGGGTGGGGTGGGGTTGGGCGGGTGGGGTGGGGTGGATGGTATTTTAACTTAACCACATGGAAACTTGGTACTTGGTGGGGTTGGTTGGGTGGATGGTATTTCAACTACATGGAAACTTGGTACTTCTGGACTTCTGGAAATCAATCTTGCAGAGTCTCCTTGATAAAGAACGAACCATCAATGATAACCAATCCCGTTGCTAAAACATAGGTCTGTGATTTTTCGACTTTGGCCACCAGTAGAAGCATTGGCTGAAACTGATCCGCCAAGCTCTGTCCTTGTTGGTGACTGCTCATCCAGGGTCCCTAGCCGCTGATGGCACGGGCGCCGCTGCAAGGAATGGGTCACTTCTTGTCCCCTGGAGCACGTGCGGCAGCCAAGTTGTGGATGGCGTCGTCTTCCTGGGACTTCTGGGAATTTTGAGCGGTAGAACTCACTGGTCATTAGGCAACCATAGGGGTTCAATGGATTTCAATGGTTGTCGTAAATCTGTCATAACGTTTGTATATCGTTATATGATATTATATGATTTATAGACTGGTGACTAATTTTACGACTGTTGGTCATCTTCCAACACATGTGAAGAGTTTTCAGGTTTGATCATGGCTTTGAGAAAAATGCTATTTTGCAGTCTGTAGGGACAGGGAGTCTTCAGGAGCGATACTCTTGTTGTAAATCTGTGTACACGATTTTCTTCCGGTTTGAAAACCAAAAGGTAGAGAAATCACATTGCTTGGACAGACAAGAATAGCTAGATAGGTAGATGTAGTGAGAGACAGCTAGATGGATAGAAAGACAGGTAAATCGATAGACAGATACATAGACAAATAGACTGGCAAAATGCTAGATAGACAAATGTAGAAAGATGCATACGTACACCAATCATAATTTTGTTTCGGACTCAACAAGGTCTCGTTGGGATGCTCAAAGAGATACCAATCAAAAGCCCTAGCAATACAGTAGCCAAGTGGGTTTTGAATTGGTTTTCCGCACATGAGGCTCCACAATCATTTGAATTATTATATGTATTTTGCAGCCAGGTAATTGGTGCTTGGACTTCAGTCATGCCATAGGCCACTAGCGGCACAGTGTGGCACAGCAACTCTGCTGCTGCTTCTGCTTTTACTGCTGCTTGCGCATGTAATGCCGGAAGAAGAGATGCCTTCATAGTTTTTACGTGCTTGCCAATGTGGATGTTTCTCAAAATAGGGGTACCTCCAAATCATTCAGTTTATTCATCATCCATTAAAATAAACAATCCATTTTGGGCTCCCCTTGGGAAACAACCATGTGCTTCGCATGTCAAACCGCAAGCATTATCGAGGGCAGTGGGTTGATATGTGAAACAGGTGACCTCATGGCGCCCGTGGTGGAAGGTGTTACCTGGACTTGAAACGAGGTGATGTGACTAGCAACGAGCAACGATTCACAGATCTTTTGATTGGAGATAAGTTGTTGACGATGATTTGCGAAACGCATCGAAGCGCTGTAAGGATTCTTGTAAGATTGACGTAGTGGCTTTTTCCATGCTTTTTCCAGTCCTAATTTCTGTGTGGCTATGTTTGGCTTCTCTTTGCGCTTGTAAGCATGTGCGTATTGAGGTATTGAAATGCGGCAAAGCTTCCAGCACATATTGATGCGCAGCAAAGGCTCCTATTTCTGACATTCTCATGCCACCCGTCAAGCTTGAACGTATAGTTTATGAACCTGTAATAGTGATGATCAACCATCAAAAATATGTCTAATTAGCAATCAAGCAGGATAAAGCAACCAGATGCAACCAGTGCCCTATTCCCAAGCGGATATTACCCAGTCTGAACCAGCCAGCCACTGTCCCCTACATTTATTATCGTTCATCATCTAGAAAATCACTATAAGAATATGGACAAATCTATAGTTGTTGGCCATATTAAATACGCTGTCAGGTAAACAATAAATATGTACATACATCAACTCACATATGCATGTTGCTATAGTTATTACAGATTCAATGTATAGATATAGAATGATACAGAAATATTTGAAATGCTATACATAGAATGATACATACATAGAATGTTAATCTATCTATATCATTTTATAGATATAACGATAATGGTAATTTAATGTGTATACATATCATTAAGGATAGGCTCGCTCAGGAAGCTGAACGCTTTTACCTGGCGGGGGACATGTTGGCCAAGGTGCGCTGGCCACCGCACGGTGGGTTGATGGGGAATTTTTTGTGTGGCTGGGGTCATGAGTATTTCCAAGCTGCAGAAGGAACTGTTGGTCTGTGGCTTGGAATTCTTTGGATCGCAGTAATTCTACCTGCGTCAGGGGGTAGATTCCAGGGTGGTGGTCATCCAACATCAGTGTATTTGGCATTGACTTCGGCAGGTGCGGCTTGGCATGGAAGAACCAGCGAGGGAGTAGCCAGAAATGTCACTAGCCATGTAACTTGATGCCGATGTCGAGATCAATAGAGGTTCCCACTTTGCTGCTGAAATGGCGAGCTGGTTTCTGAAGCGCAGAGTGAACGGAAACCAGTCAGAAACTCGTTAGTCATGGTATTTCTTGAGTTTTTTCCGCTATAGTTGGATCCGATTCAGCTCTTGAGGTTAACAGCGCATTTGCAACTTGTCGTTGTCGTCGTTCTGGTGGTGAGGTGGTGGCAGTAGTAGCAGTAGTAGCAGTAGTAGTAGCAGCAGCAGTAGTAGAAATTGTTGTTGTTGGCTTAGTGGGTTCGTTGGTCGGTTGTTTTTGTTTTGCTGCCGTTGCCGGTGGTCACTCGACTCCTCAGGCAGCCAAGCATTCACGAGGCTCTGAGGTGAGACGCGCTGGGGACGGCTCATGAAGCGCAATAAATCGCGGCCACATGGTGATTTCTTACAACAGGGGACCCCCAAATCATCCCATATAAACCATTTATAGTACTCGACCAAGCATTTTTGGGGATTCCCTATTTTGAGAAAGTACCATACAGGGTCAGACATTACACAGTTAGCCACGATCCTTCTCTTGGAACGATGACCTCCCTGGGATCCCTTTCTTATCGTCCTTGACATTTTCCGATAGCATTGAGCATGGCAAATGCTGCAGTGGATCTAGACAATGTTTCCCGACCATTTGCTGCCAGGCTTTTCCCCCAGCAGCAGAATCTGAAACAGTCCCGGAGGAGCTAGTCGGAATGATTTGTTTTTTTTTTTTTTAAGATTTGACTAGTCTCCCTTACCTGTGAAGACATGTCCTTTCGAAACCCAGGATTGCGTTCAGAGACCATGGCTAGGCGGCTAGGCTTGCCAAATTCCACCAGTCCGTTTGCGCTAGAGGTAGCGGCTGCACAAGAAGCTTTCGAGGAGAAGGCCAGTGGATCCATTTGTCGAAAATGCTGGCATTTGGCTTGGCAATTCGACGCTTTCACCTTGTAGTTTCAGCTTCCCTGTTTGTTGGTGCTTATGAGCTTGCTGTACCAGGCAACAGATCATGACCATTGGGATACTCCATTTCTTGAGGGGTACAGTAACTAGTAGTCGTTTTACATCGTTTGACCATAACCGTTGCTTATATCTTATTAATTATTCCCTATGAAATTAATCATTATTAACCACTAATAACCGTAGCTAACCATAGAAAATCACATGGTTTCCCCTCGGAAATCCCACGCTGTTTCCCTTGAAAACACCATGAAAAAGCAAAGGTTGGCTCCGGGATTTACAGGATCAACTTCCTACATGGTGGTTTCTCAAAATACAGGTACCCCATGCTACCCCTAAATCATCCATTAGTAGTCATTTATAGTAATAAACCAACCATTTTTGCATCCCAGGCCCAGAAGCTCTTGCAGCACGCCTTTGACGTAGCCGTGTCCGCTGGCGACCTGGAGGTGGCCGCCCAGGACGGGGGCTGGATGGGTGGTGTTGTTGGATGGCGGTTGATGGGGATGGATGGACCATATGGTGATGGATGGTGGCTGACGGTGGTTGATGGTTAATGGTGGCTAGCCATGTTTGTGGTATGATATTTCACAAATGGGGGGGTTCTCAAACCACAGGAGGCCCAACAAAATCATGGTTTAGTACTAAAAATGATTGTGTTGGGATGGTTAGGGGGTATCCTTATTTTGAGAAACAATAGTATATAACTCACAGATTTAGAGAGATGATTATTGACAATCATCGGAGCATGGCTGGATGGATTGCATTGGATTGCATTGGATTGCATTGGATTGCATTGGATTGCATTGGATTGCATTGGATGGATGATGATGATGATGATGATGATGATGATGATGATGAGGATGAGGATGATGATCTATTTATCAAGATCATTCATCATTTGCCTGTAAAACAGCCACTAATGATCATCTACGGCTGGATACCCGTATCTTGACTTACATTGTAGGATGAATCTAGAGCTACAATGATCAATGCATTTGAATATATTTCATGAGCAAACCCGTGTTTAAAGCCTGTGCAATTACCATCAATTTGTCATGAAACGTCCTAGCACCTCCTGATGATCAGATGATCTATCAAATGTCGTCTACTATTTACTGATACGCAGCTGCGTTGAACAACCATGTAGTAGCAGACATCATGGCATCTATTCATCAGCTTCAATCATACCTACAGGGGCCTATAGGCAATGGTCTTTGAATAGCCTCCGATACTGTAGCGCCAATCTATTGAGGTTGACATCAATGAAGGCTCTGAGTCAATGGCTGATGCTGAGCATAGCCAAACATGGTAAGGCAGTGAGGTTATTCATGCTATGTATGCAGTCAAGACACACCGCAATGGGTCTTTATCCTTTCTGGTGAATCGCATGGCATTCTATCCCTGGCATTTCCTCGGGAATTGAAGATCTACACACGTACGAATGGACTCATTCAACGGACCATGTAGTTGCATAAATTTCCTTGTCTGTGAACCTATACGTGCAGAAGTTCTACAGTTTGAGTTCAGCCGTGCATAAGACGCTTGATATTTGACTTGTTTCATGAAGTGGAGCAATGAGTGCTTATCATAGCCAAGAAGCGTTCACACCAACTTGTGTGGGTTGGGCATACACAAGGACCTCGGAGTGGCAGATTCTTCAAACATAGCCAGTCTCATATAACATGGCTGTGGGTCAAGACCCCGTACCCCTGGTTCCCCTTTCATTAACCATTGTTTTCCTTACAGTTTTGTTGGTTAATATCCACCATGAAATTGGTTGGTTAAAGCCTTGACCCACAGCCATCTATAGCTGGTATATCCCTATAGTTGCTAGTTGTTATCCCCTATTATCAACCATTAACCAGCTAGTTGACCATTAGCC
Source organism: Symbiodinium kawagutii (assembly GCA_009767595.1). Classification (NCBI taxonomy): domain Eukaryota; class Dinophyceae; order Suessiales; family Symbiodiniaceae; genus Symbiodinium; species Symbiodinium kawagutii. The sequence goes on along the minus strand of VSDK01027004.1, from coordinate 680,662 downwards.
AGTCTGTAATAACATGGTCATCATGAAATGTAAGCGGCGCCGTGAAACACCTGCCTGCTGCCAGGCATTGCTTTCCAAGGCACGGCCCGGGAGAACACCAGAGGGTCCATCTCGGATCATCCGAGTCGCAGGGCAGTTGCTTAACCGCCATGGTGGCACCAACCATAGTTGGTGGTTTCTCAAGCCATAGGGGACCCACAAAAATGGTTGGTTTATTACTATAAATGACTAGTAAGCTGGATATGATTGGGGGGTACCCCTATGGCTTGAGAAACCGCCGGTTTTAACTTAATGTCTATTATGGTTACCTAATATGAGTAGCACCAACTAGTTCTCCATTAGTAGCACCAACTATAGATAGCCATTAGTAGCTTAACCATGATAGTTAGCCATTATGGTTATCACTACTATGGCCACAGGGCAGTTGCTAACTATAATGGTTATAGTTAGGCTGTCAGCCATACTAGCTGTTAACCATTTTTGTTGGTTAACCCAAGCTAATAAGCCCATAGTAGCTTGGGTAGCTGTCAACCATCAGGGTAGCTGTTAATAACCAACAATCATCCAGCCCTATAATAGCTGTCAATCACCAACAATAGTGCTTACCTTCCGGTAGTCCTTAACCTGGCAATAGAAAATGTACGATTTGTAGCTTGTTTCCCAGGGTTTCCTGAAACAAACGGATATTTGCCGTTTCCAGGTCTGTTTACCGGAGGGTAATGACGGGTATGTAATTAGCTGGTTAGTGCTGGTTAATGGCGGTGGTTGATACCTTCTTTGTGTGAATCTATCAGGTCAGTAGCTGATGTCCAATGCCAACCCCATCGTTAACCAGCTCATTCACCTGCTCATTAACCTGCTGACAGTGGTCAAGATGTGTGTTGGTGATTTTGCCTTCCTTAGTGGTTCAGGTTTTCTGATTGTTATCTTGATTCTAGCTTGCTCATGCTTGCTGAGATTTCCTGCAGTTTTGCTGCTGGTAACATTGCCAACTGAACTGATGTTCTTGGGTCAAGGTCCAAGTTGTGGTTTGGATGAAACTCGGCCTAGAAAATAGCCACTTAACCATCAGCATGATACTCATTATTTGAAGTATCCCCCATCAGACCAGTGGGTTCAAACAAATTCATCGACATTGAGGCCACTGTTAATTAACCCCCTCCAAGAACAGTTGGCTTGTGGTGAACAAATGTCTCATTGGGTTGATTGATTGGAACATCTACGGTGAAACCACCTTGTTTTCAACCAACAAGTATCGAGGATTCCTGTAGATTTACACCTCAAAGGATCGTAACCAGTGAAATTCTGAACATCAAGCACCCCTGTAAATATATTGATGTCACTGGTTATGATCATTAACCATTGGGAATGTACTTTTAGTAACCCCTGTACCATTCCCAGAATGGTGGTTTGTTCCCAGAATTCAGAACCAACAATACTACTTACGATCCAACATGTATTTGTGGTTCTTCATATTGCCAATTCTATCTATAAACATATTACCAGAATGGTTCTTATCTGGTTATGCCAGTTCTTCTGGCATATTACCTACTGGGAATGTTCTATCTAGTTAGACATCATCTATGAAATGTTATTAACTACTGGTGTTCATTCCACCATGCTGGGAATGTCAGTCGCTGCCACTGGTTACAAGGGATCCCGTGATGTTGGACCTCGCTCCCGCGTCGGAGGTCCAACAGAACAAGGGAAGCTCCGCCCCCCGTGGACCACCGAAACCGGGGGCGGAGGATCGCCAGGCACCAAGTTCCGAGGGCGGTTGATGGTTGGTTGCAAGGTGGTGTGAGCTAACATAAATGGTTATACGGTTAATAATAACCAACCAACCAATGGTTAATGGTTAATAATAGGGGATGATAACCAACAATAGTGGTGGATATACCAGCTATACATGGCTATATAGTTCACCAACTAATGGTTAATAATAGGGGATGATAACTAGCAATTATAGGGGATAATGACCAACTATATATAAGAATTGGTCGGTACCCAACAAGATAGTTAAGAATTTGTCAATAGCTACCCAATGAGAAATTGATCATATCAGTAGTTCAAGATTGATGTTTAGCATTAAACAATTAAGAATTTGCAATAATAACCAACAAAATTGCCAATCACTGAAGATGTTGGTAAGAATATTGAGGGTCCAATGCTGAACTGGTGATATTGACCAACAAACACTGATAGAACAATTCATTACGAACTAATATGCATAATATGTTCAAGACTTGGATAGAATTGGCAATCTTAAGAACCGGCAATACTACCCACGATCCAACAACAGGGAAGGATATCATGCCATGAACTAAGCAACAATCAATAGTGGATATCTCAGCCAGCAAGAACCAACAAAACTAGTGAATGGTGGTCAGTTCTTTGTGATCCTAGGTGGCCTTAAGCAACTACAGTTTACCAACTGCATGTGTTGAGGTTCGCTCGTTGACAATAGGGGATAACATATAACAACCACCACCTCCCCGATCATTCGGTCCATATTTGTGGCTAGCCATCCGGCGATGGTCATGCAATGTGGTTTTTGGGACTTGTCGCTTTGCCTGCGTCTTGTTTATTTTCATTGTATGTTTTCCTTGTTTTATTTTTCTATTTTTCGGAATGGCCTGCAAATGTTTGTTCAATGTGATTCTGCGCTTGTTTCCTACTTTTTCACTGTCACCGTCGTGTTTCATACGTAGTTTGTTTTAGATTTTAAATGTAAAAAGGCCCAAGCAGGTAGTCATTGGGAGCTGCTGGATGCAATCTGCCAAATCTAAGCCGCTCATGAGATTCAGGACCTCCATATTTTGTTCGCTTTCCTATTGTATTTTTCATGCTCAAAATGCTTGGTTTATCCATGTAAATTACCCCTATAAGCATAATTAAAAGAGTCATGTTCAAGAGCTAGAGTATGAGCCAAGGCAGCACGGACATGCAAAGTTGATTATCATTGTTGGTATATCCCCCTGTTTTTGGAAGGACAATTCGCAGATGGTTGTTGATTATTGCATTGGTTGTTTTGTTTCGGATTAATGTTAGCAATGCAATCAATGCAATACGCGAATGGGGTTGCTTGTTTTGATTCGGACCAATTGTTGTTTTTGACAATACGCAGGTGGCTGTTGAATGTTAGAAATCAACATTTCACATACATTGCTTGTTGTGTTTCGGATTAATTATATTTTGTAACAATATTTTATTAATAATATGTCTTGTTATTTCATATTAGCAACCAACCACACAATCAATCTGCATATGATCAAACCAACACCCAACACAGTACCGATCTCATCAGCCATGACTAGTTGTGCCAAGCCGACAGTCACTAGCCATTCTTAAACAATTCTGTTGGTGGTTTGAAACATTTTTCATTTTCCCTAGTAATCATTAGCACATGGTTGGTTGATTGATATTTTTCAAAGGAGTTGAAACCACCAACCAGAATTCATGATTTCTTAAGCCATCATTCTTAACTTTGGCTCATTAACTCTCTTCAATGGATCAAACTTTGAAACCATTATTGAACAATTATTTTGGACCCTGTAATGACTGGCCATTTCTAGCCATTAAATCACTCATGATCTCTCAAACCATAATTAAACAATGGATTTTTACTGTACAATCTCATTCATCGACCCTAAGTCAACCATTATTGTGCCATTTTTTAACCAGTCATGATCTCTTAAACCATTATCAAACAATTAGTTTACCTTTAGATTACTAGCCATCACTAATCCGTTCTTAAACCATTACTACTAGCCATTACTAGCGAGTAGCAATGGTTTAATACTACTAGCTATTAAGCCATTTCGAGCTAGTAGTAGTGAATTAATACTACTAGCTATTCAGCAATCACTAGCCCTTACTAGCCATTACTAGCCATTACTAGCCATTACTAGCCATTACTAGCCATCACTAGCCATTATTCGCCATTACTAGCCATTACTAGCCATTCCTCGCCAGGAATTCACCTTCATAGACTCCTAGGCACACCACTTCTCCTCGTCACCATCACCTGGGCCAGGCATTCGACAAGCTCAAGACTCACATCGGCCAAGGTTTCGGACGGCGCCGGGAACATGGGGGAACCCAAGGGGCAGTCGGAGCACACTGCTACCACTCAGAATCATCCTGTTTTGAATGGTCGCAAGGGGCTGTTTGATAGTAGCAGCTGCTATGTTTTCGTTACAGGTTGTTACGTCAATATCAGTGAATGGTAGTTTTCCTGTTAGTCGCTGGCCGTAGCGTATCATTCAGAATCATGTTGTTTCAACACAAATCGTCCAAAACAAGCACTGAACTAGTTGTTGTGAACACCCCATCATCAACTCCCATATTTAAGGATCGTGTTTAGTAGAACGTTTAAAAGATTACCATCTAGCTGCCCATGGAAAAAAAACAATATGGTGTTTGGCTAATCTTGAACCACAACCTACTTCAAGCTTGCTCATCTGGCGTCATACAAGATCCCAAAGCAAGGCTATGTTGATTTCTGCATTCAATTATTTGTATATAGTGGACCACATTTTCTATAAGCATGAAGAAAAAGGAAGAGTCAGCTGACTGATGTTTGGTGGCGGTCCACTTGCCATCCACTGAATTGGCGGAAACCCACCCAGCCATTCTTGTAGGTACATCATTTGTGTCGATAAGCACAGATCAGCCATCAGACAACCAATGAGCTGGTTATGACCATCATTCACCCGTCAATAGCACCTCATAACCATCCTTCATCACCTTACAACCATCATTCACCACCTAAAAACCACCTTTTCAAGCTGGTTATAGCCATCATTCATCACCTTACAACTACCTGATAACCACCTTATACCCCCCACATCAACCGCCGGTGAAACGACACCCCCGGTGGCGCTACACAAGGCGGCCATGGACTCAGCCAACGCACCAAAGACCTCGTCAGCGAGCTGGCGGAAGAGCTGGGGGAGCCTTGGTGACGCGGTGACGGTGGGTGGTTCGATGGGAAGCCACGGGGTGGTGCCATTGGGTGGAGCCCTAGGGTTGACCCATCCCCCAATGGGTAGGTTGATTGGTTCCATTGGGATGTGGGTTGGTTGATTGGTTCCACCAAGGTCACTGGGTTGAGTGGAAGCCTAGGGGGCAACGAGTAGTTCATAGCTATGTTGGTGGGTTGGTTGGAAGTGAGTTGGTTGGTGACGTTGGTTGGATCAAAGTTGGTTTGGTTGGATTGACTGGGCTGGGTTGGCTGGTAGCGGAGAATAAACCTCACGATGACATTGAATATCACCGGTGAGATTGAGCCTTTATCCTAGCCAGGGTGGTTTTTTCCTGTTGGCTCAAAGATAGTTTAGAAGTAGGTTGGCACATGTTGCCACTACGTAATTAGGGATGGCTGCACAAATTGATGCCACACAATGAAGGTCGTAAATTCAAATCGCAGCAGATGTCAAAGACTCCTGAAGATAAAATGATATAAAATGCAAGGTCATCAACAAGAATGGATCGACAACTGAATGGGTGTTGAATCAATCATGACCCATCTAAAAAGATGGTTGCCCGCAAAGTCCTCGGGTTGTGTTTCAGGAACCGCGCAAAATGAGAGTGAAACAACAGAAGTTGTTGGTACCCCCAGTGAACGTTCTTGAAACCGAATGGAGCTGGGATCTGGTGAATATCCTCAAATCCGAATAAAGCTGACATTGTTCTCAGGCCAGGTTTAAAGGCGACATATATTTGTGTTTGTATGTGTTTTCCCCCAGATCAATGGATCCCTGTTGCTTGGTTTGTTCAAGAAACAGATATCCGTGACATCCATCCATGGTATCTGTGGATATCCATGGATATCCATGAATATCTATGGATATCTATGGATATCTACGGATATCTATGGATATCCATGGATATCCATGGATATCTATGAATCCCTGTTCATTCGTGGAAGATCCATACATCTCCGCGGTGCCCCCAGGAAACCTGCCCAAGATGGGTGGAGATTCGCTGAGCACCGCGCAGCAGTGCAGCAGTGCCACGACCAAAGAATGGGTGCAGGAGGTGGGAATGGATGGGTTTCAAAGATTTATGAAAGTTAATGGTGGTTTATTAGTGGTTGATCTTGGTTAATAAGACCATATTAATCAGCTACCATATTAATGAACCATATTATGAATGAATGTATGTTTCAAAGATTGATGAAACCACCACCAATCAACCACATGGAATCTGAATGAGTACTGATGATGTGGTGGTATGTTTCAAAGATTTCTGAAAGATCCATATTCATCAACCACCATCAGTTTATCCACATATCGTCGGTGACTGACCGGATTATTAGTATGAATCTCCCACTGATGATAATATGGCTATGGGCCAATGTTGACCAACAATAATGAGGATAATAACCAACAACAATAGTCAGAAAGACCTGTGAAAGCATTACATCGGAATGTTTTGACACTTGCGTAGGCCGAAACGGAAGCAACAAAGATGTCCATTCAGAAGTACACAAATTGCTATTTGCATGTTACATGCAGCAAGCATTTTCATATCATTGAGAAGAGTATGATATTTCTATATGTACATGTATTTTTCCGTCAGTTTCAGCGCGCATGTTTTTGAGATGTGTGTTTCATGCACGGTTTTTTGGTCGTCAAAGAAGCATGTGCTGCGGCTTGGAATTGAAAAAATGCCCTGTGTGTGACAAAAAAAGCCCTGTGATGCTGCGCCCTGGGTGTCTTCACTGAACTATGTCAGTACCTTCGAGGCTCATCATCCAGCCAGTGAGCCAGGGATACATGTGAGTGTGGATCATATGCGACCACGCTTGGGAGCAAACATTTTCGGGAGAACTCTGCGAGCTTTCGGCCTGATTTGGCGAGTGGTTTTCAACATTTGTTTCCTCCCAAATCAGGCCTCGCTTGGAATGGGTTTCAATAGTCATATTTTCAAACATATGAATTACTAAAATCATATTGCTTTCATTTTTTAACATATTCATATTTGGGATGGTTTGGTTGACTAATTCATATGGCTTTCCCTGTTGCTAGTGGCTCTAAACTTGGTTGGTTAGAAGGTACCACCATGGCGAACTGGACAAAGCCACCTGGCTGAGCCCATTGCGTGCCATGGTCGGCCCCCCCGAAGTAGGGACCCAGCGCTCTGGCTATGCCAAGCTGCAACCAACCCACCGGGTACCAACTCAGATCCCAGACGGACTAGCAGCGTGGATCAAAGACAGGAATATGACGAGTTGGGTCAAGATTAACCAACCAACCAATGGCGGACCAATGGTTTATGGTGGATAATAGGGGATGAAATCTAGCAACTATGGGGGATAATGACCAACTAGATGGCTATGGGTCAAGGCTTTAACCAACCAATTTCATGGGTGATAATTAATCACCAACAACAATAGGGAAAAGAATGATTAATGATGGGGAACCAGGTGTACATGGTTTTGACCCACTGCCATGTGAACCGCGAAAGCCGTTGGGATGTTCACAACCATTGATCAACTAGCCATTTTGGTTTGCCATTATGAAGCATTAAGTATCATTACTGGGAAGCAACTAGGTAACAAGTAAGGCAACTATCAACAGCAAACTATATACTTTTCACTAAGTCGGTGGTTTTAACAATTGTTGTTTTTTCCTAATGCTCATTAACACATAGTCGGTTGACAAAGATATTTTGCAGAGGGGTGGTTCAACCAGCAACCAGATTATGCTTTTGGACGATTACCACTGCGCTCCGCTTGGTCCTTCCTGTCGCTGGAGCCCTGGGATCAGAACCACGTCGCCACACGCCGGCCGCGTCGCCTTCGCGTTTTTCGCCATGGGAAAGAAGACCACCACCAAGAAGGGCAGCACCAAGGAAGTGCAGCGCCTCGAGTTGTGGTGGTTTAGTTGTAGCTAGTGGTACCCCCAAAAGCTGTGGGTGGTTTAGTGAGGCCAGGACCCCAGGAGTGGTGTGACCAAATGGTAGGCTAAAGGTTTGATGATGTTGCTTCACAAGGTAGTATTTTGGTTTGTGTAGGGTTTGCCCAAAGTGTTTAGAGGTGTTTAGAGGTTGCCCAAAGTGGTAGGCCGACAGTTATTCTGGTCAATGCTTGGTGTATGATGATCAGAGCATGTGATGTTTAGTTGTCTAACTTCCGGAGCTTTGCTCGAGAGTTTGTTGGTTCAATTTCGCAGCCTTGACCTGACGTCATGTCGCTTGATGAAAACAAGAGAAGAAAGAAAGAACATGCCATTGCAGGGGCTGGCCTGGAAGAAGACACGTTGAACATGCTTCAGGTGACGATTGGTTTGGCGAGCGGTAAGAGTGAAGCCTTTTCTATTCTGCGGTCCTCCAAAGTTGGGGACTTGAAGCTCCTTGCCCAGCAGGTCCTGGAACAAGATTTGCTTCGGCTTGTCACCGCAGACGCACGTGTTCTTGCTAGCCCTGGGCAATCCTTGGAGGCTGCTTGTGTTCAGAGTGGAGACCACCTCACCGCGATTCCACAGAGACAAAGATACATAGCAGCAACGAAAAGCAATCCTGAAGGGGGCGCCTTCGCCCTGTGGTGTGCGCATGGTGACAAGGTCATCACATGGGGCAAACCAGTCTTTGGTGGTGACAGCTCCACAGTCCAAGACCAACTTAAGGCTGTGCAGCACATTCAGGGCACAGAGGGAGCATTTGCTGCGATCCTGGAAGATGGGTCGGTAGTGACATGGGGTCACCCAGAGTGTGGTGGTGACAGTTCTGCAGTCCAAGAGCAGCTTAAAGCGGTGCGGCACATTGAGGGCACACAGCGTGCATTTGCTGCGATCCTGGAAGATGGCTCGGTGGTGACATGGGGTGACCCAGAGTGTGGTGGTGACAATTCTGCAGTCCAAGAGCAGCTTAAAGCTGTGCGGCACATTGAGGGCACAGAGGATGCATTTGCTGCGATCCTGGAAGATGGGTCGGTAGTGACGTGGGGTGATTTAGCGTATGGTGGTGACAGTTCTCCAGTCCAAGAGCAGCTTAAAGCCGTGCGGCAAATTGAGGCCACCGGGGATGCATTTGCTGCGATCCTGGAAGATGGGTCGGTTGTGACATGGGGTGACCCAAAGTGTGGTGGCAACAGTTCTGCAGTCCAAGAGCAGCTTAAAGCTGTGCGGCACATTCAGGACACAGATTCTGCATTTGCTGCGATCCTGGAAGATGGGTCGGTAGTGACTTGGGGTGCCCCAAAGTGTGGTGGTGACAGTTCTGCAGTCCAAGAGCAGCTTAAAGCTGTGCGGCACATTAAGGGCACACAGCGTGCATTTGCTGCGATCCTGGAAGATGGCTCGGTGGTGACATGGGGTCACCCATTGTTTGGTGCTGACAGCTCTGCAATCCAAGAGCAGCTTAAAGCTGTGCGGCACATTCAGGGCACAGAGGGTGCATTTGCTGCGATCCTGGAAGATGGGTGGGTAGTGACATGGGGTCACCCAGAGTGTGGTGGTGACAGTTCTGCAGTCCAAGAGCAGCTTCGAGCTGTGCGGCACATCGAGGGCACACAGCGTGCATTTGCTGCGATCCTGGAAGATGGCTCGGTGGTGACATGGGGTCACCCAGAGTTTGGTGCTGACAGCTCTGCAATCCAAGACGGGGTCGCAGATTTGTAGCAGGGCCAACGCCCGTTGCTTTGCCACGCAGTTCTGCACGCGGTTTGTCAGCAATGCTCAGGCATGTTCAACATTGCAAATGTTTGGGAAAAAGGCCGCAGTTCTGGTGCGTGGTTTGATCGAGTTTGTGCATATTTGCGCAATTTAAAGTTAAAGTAATGTAGTTTTTGTTTGTTGGTCGTTGAATGATGTTATACTGACGCTCAATATTTTCGGATGTTGCAATTATCAAATCAAATGGTAGAATGAACAAATTGATAACTAGTAACTAACACTTTTGTCGGCGTTTTGAAGCAACCCTACAAAAAGAACCCCGTGACGGATTCTGAAAAGAGCCTCGCCGAAGAAAAAGAGGGGTGGGGAACCTTTGGCAGCGTACCTGTCAATGAATTCGAATGATCCCGTGTATGCTATATTGTTACAATAGTGATTTTATGTATTATGTATGTAAGGCATTGTAGTAGTGGCAGATCATTCTCTTTTCCAACTCAGCGTGTCTCCGGGGTAAGAATCCCAAATCTGTGGTCCAGGGTCCTTCATCCTTCAAATTCTGAATTTTAATTCCCTTGGGGTACCTCCAGTTATCATCCAGTTTATTGTAATAAGGCCGCGATAACTTCGGGGGTCCCCCACGACTTGAGGAACAAAACCTTATAAACCAACGGGAGAGCTGTGTGGTGGCTTCGCGTTGAGGGACCTCCATGGTTCGGTTGGTACATCTGATCAAGCAGTACTGCCGGTGCAGAGTACGTATTCAATCATGTGGTGGTTTCTCACAATAGGGAGCCCCAAAAATGGCTGGTTTGCTACTGTAAATGGTGGATAGTGGATGATTTGGGGGTCTCCTATTTTGAGAAACCACCATGTCGCGAAGGAAAGAAACTTGCACTGACCCGTAGATTCCACGTCCGTTCAAAACTCTCAAACAATGAAGGAAAACACAAGTACATAGCGACAGTGGTGCTGATTTTTCCTGCAACCACAGGATTCCAAATCAAGTTTCCTGGGATGCGGTTCGGATCATCATTATCATCATGCTCCATGAGGGGTGATGCTCCACATTGTCCAACCAGTTTATTTGACTGAATGATTGAATGATTGGATGAATCATTGATTGACTGATTGATGTTTTTTGGTTTTATGGCTATGCCCTGTTCCCGCAACTAATGCCCTCATTCTATCGCCCCTTGCTTTACACAACTATATGATATATGTTTACATTTATACATCAAATAACACATAGATATACACAACATGTATAATTATATAGATGCATAGACACGTGAATGCACACACGCACATACACATGCATTACATTACGTTGTGTTTCGCTAGGATGCATACACCAAACCACATCCAATGACATCCCACATGCAGATGCATATGCTCCCAGCTCAGAGCCATGCCAGTGCACCGCAGGAGCCAACCACTCGCGATTGCACCATCCATTTGCAGCTCGGTTGTGGCAACACCCTTGGTGATTCGATGTTCGTAAAGCGGTGGCAGCCACAAGCAATCCAATATGACCTTGTTTTCTTGAGCCATTTCGGGGTTTGTCAACTTATAGGGGTCCCCCAAAATCATCCTTTTCAATCATTTTAACAATAAACCATCCATTTTGGTGGTCCCCTATTTTGAGAAGAACCCCTGGTGAAACTGTAGTTTGACAAGAGGCGAGGGGTATGTCAATGTGATTAGGTGGCTATGCATAAGATATGAATGAATGTATGACAGGTACACATGTATATGCATATGAGTACCTTTTTCTTGTGTATAACGACTGTTCAAAAAAAGGGATCACTGCATAAACACATACATTTTATGACTGCTGGCTACTGATTATTGTGTATACATGCAACTAATCGCAAATCCAAGTGAGTACTGACAAGTAAGACAGTTACTATCAACCTATACTTAATACTTGATATCTTGCTCCGATCATCTTATTTTTAGGGCTTACGCTCTCATCTTTCTTTGATAGTATGATGCAAGATTGCCTAATCAAAGAAGGCAATCAACTTATAAAACTATCATTGCAATCATGGAGCTTCACCATCATGGTGCAGTTCCCATGGTCGCAACACGAACTCGATGGTGGTCCCAGGCCCTGCAGGGGACCATCGCTAGCAGCCATGGCTTGGCTATGCATGGCGAGCTGCATCAAGGGCCTAAGCAACCAACCAACCAACTCGTCATAGCCGTTGGCTATACATTCCAACAGTTGGAACCGACCAACCAAACAACCAAGCAACCGACCAACCAAGCAACCAACCAACCAAACAAGCAAGCAATGCAAGGGACAAACAATCCGCGCTCATTTCTGTGTGCCATCCTTCCACGGCTTCAGCTCAGGCACAAGCACATGCAGAAGATCTCCTTCAAGAAACGCGCGCCTCGAGCGGTGCGCGTTGTGCCTTGTGCTGAAGACATTGATGCGCGTTGTTGCCGGTGATCCTCAAGCCCTTCATTCAAAAGTAGGAATACTGTAGTATGTTATATAGTATGTATAGTACTCGTATAGGTTGCTGTTGATTATCCAAATTTGATTGTATTATGGTTGTTTAATTTATTTTTTGTCAAGATTTATTAAAATGAATTACTATTGACATTGCTGGTAAGTATTTATATAGTGTTTTTTGGAGTATTATGTTAGGATGATCAAGGTGCATCGGGCAAAATCTACAAGGTGGTCAGTAAGCCCACCATTCACCATGACTAATGTTTAACCATCATTATTGTTAATAACCATCATCACCAATGACCATTATTAACCACCATTATCAACCAATATCATCAATCACTGTCAACTAGTAATCTTTTTGCAACCATTGCCACTATCTACTGTAATAGTTGTCAATGGCCAATTAGCCATCATTTAACATTTTTGAATTAGTCTTTGACCAATATATCATCAATATGGCAGTGGGTCAAAACCCTGTACCCCTGGTTCCCCTATCATCAACCATAGTTTTCCCTATTATTCTTGGTTATTACCCTGAATTATTGGTTGGTTAATATTGACCCATAGCCATATGTAAGCATGACCAACCTATAATTCATCATCATCAAGCATCAACTTGGCAGCTTTCAGGTGAGACAGTTCGCGGCGAAGGTCATGTTGACCTCTGACATTCGCATCGCCGCTTGGCTGAGGCTCTACCCTCCACTAGCTGCTGGTGGGGGGTGGCGATTCAGAGCTGGGCGTATCCACATATCCCTTGAAAGGGTGTGGGAGTTGGAGCTACCAGCCGTGGTGTAGCCAGGTGGTAGTCATTCTCAAACATCGTTGACCATCAATTAACTATCACCTTCAACTACCATTATCATGAGTCTACCAGCAATTCACCAGGTTTATAAACCATCATTACCCGTCAATATTGATCAATATCACCCAATCTATCCCTTCAGAATGAGCATTTCCAGGTGGTTTTGGGGACACGAAACACCTTGGGGATCTTCAGGACACCAAGCTGAACAAGTTCCTCTGGAGCAACGGTGTCCGCAACGTGCCGCGCCGCGTGCGCGTGCGCTTGTCCCGCAAGCGCAATGAGGATGAGGATGCGAAGGACACACGGGCAGCAGGGGCTTGAAGATCATAGGAGGTAGGGCTCCCAAGATAGCGATTTGTTGGGATATAACTAGGCAAATATGGTGGATATGTTCAATCAACTTATAACTAGGAAGCGCCCCACCTTGAAGGGATGCCCTGCGTCACCATACTGTGGGACTGTCGGTAGAATGGCTATCCCTAGACGATTCTTCAAAACCCTAAAAGAACTTGTTCCATGTTGAATCCAGGAAGCTTTAGGGGTAGTATGGTTGACCAAGGCCAGGTTTCCAGTTTGCTCAACAAACATGATTTGAAGCTATCATCGCTTGATTTCCTTGAAGATACTGTAGTTTGGTTATGAGTAGTGTCAGCGGATGATGCTGAGTCATCACCAGTCCAGGAAGGAATCGTTGCACAACTTGTTGATGGTGGTCATGGCTTGGTTGTGGGTCAAGCCATTCAACTTCCCAAAGCCAGGGGTAGGTCACGTGGACCCATCCCAACGTTGTTGGACTACGAACAGGTCGCTGGGGGATGTGAACAGCTGGGGTACAGAACCTCTTGGCCCACAGCTGTGGGGATAATTTGCTTGATCCTGAAAGGATGTTGGTGCTGAAATCCTAAAGGCTATTGAACATATGCAAACTAAATATTTAAACATCATTATTGGTTGTTTTATCTCGACCATTGTTGCTTCTTCACCGGAAATAGCGACTTGGTTATGATGTACATGTCATTACATGTTATTACACTAATCTGGCAACGGAAAGTCACCATATCTTATCGAGAAATCCTGGGAAACCATCAATCATGGGTGTATTTTCCGTTGCCAGCTTAGTTCACCAGAGTGTACCCCATGATCAATCTTTGTCAAGCGGAAATGCGGTAGTCATATCATCTACCATATTGAAATATAGTAATTAATTTGTCACTGTTACATGTTATTACCCCGTTATCAACAATTTTTGTCAAGCACAAATATGAGGTAATAACATGTCATGACAAAGATTGATCATGCCAGGTTGAACGATACGTGATGCCAGGTTGTCGTATCCATCATAGCCCATCGAGTCGCCGCCAGGAGAAGATGTTCACCTTGGTGCAGCACGTCCCAGTGGAGAGCTTCAAAGGCGGGCCCTGGGTCAAAACTTCGAGGAAATCATGGGATTTGCGAGGGAAACCATGGAATTGATCTACAGTTAATGATTTCCAGATAGGTTTTGATGAAGGCAACCTAATAGATGAATCATTTGTTAATGATGGGGAATGCTATGGTTTGCAGAGGCCAGAATCAGCATTAGGGAATTTTCTAGGGAATCCATGGGATTTTGCTAGGGAAATTATTGTCAATTGTGGTTAATAACGGTGAAAAAATAATGGGTGATAATCAGCAACAATAATTGTTGAACAACTAGTGGTTGGTTGTCTTAAAGATAGTGTTTTACCTCATTATTTGGAATGGTCGGTTGATTGACAAGCATTTTATGGGGATGGCAAAACCAACCACCAACCGGCAGCTGATTTCATACAGAGACCACCATTTGCCAAGAAAAATGAGAGTATCGCCAATAGACTAGGGTATAAGCAATATAGTTATCTGGTTGGTGGGTTTCGTGATGATGTCGATGTTTTAATCCCCATACCTGGGAATGTTTCTTGGATGGATTGATTATAGCCGCCAACCGCGCAAGAGAATCAGCCACACAACTGATTTGCTCGTTTTGGTACGGAATTTAGACATGCATATCAAGTGGTGTAGACTTGGTTGCCCGGTGAGTGCATCCACATGGAGTTTTGACATTCGCAGACCAATAGGGAGGCAGGATGCAGTCTGGTTTTTTGAATGAAAAAGATGTGAGCTATTTGTCACAACAACAAATCGGAGAACCATTTATGTGAAAAATGCAGCATTTATCAGTCATGAGAGACAACATATTTGGTTCCTGCCCTGTATAAAGAGACAGACAAGGGACAGAAAAACCCTACCTCTGGACGGAACGTCATACCTATCATCAGCAATGTAAACAGGGTACCCATGTTCATAAGTTTCAATCCCTTTCAATCCCTTTCTCCAGCCAGATTGACATGTCCAGTTCTAGCTTGAAACAGGTTCCAACATAAGAAGGGAACCACTTGTGGATGGTACCCTTGGGTATGGCTGGTAGCCAGATTGGCTGCACGAAAACATGATCCATTGCCTGAGGACTCCAGACGGAGAACGTGCGAGACGAGTGAGCGACGTGTCTTGGCAGTGTATGTTTATTTTGAAAAGCTGCTAAAGAACCATGCACAACCAACACGATGAAAAAACACATCTAGAGGATTCTAAAGGATTGAGCGATTATAACTATGGTAGTCATTCCAATAGAATTATTCCAATGGAGTATAATATTGTACCTATTCATTCATCTATAACTAGTAGTCATTCCAAGCGAATTATTGAGCTTATAGTAGTTACAATGGCAAATACCCAGTACTCGAACTATGACCAACTCTAGAGGAGGATTTGGTGAGTAAAAAGTTCAATCATACATCATGTTTGCCCCCAGTGGAACAGATTTCACCCCGCAAAGTTGTATCTAAGCACACGCAGACTACATTAGACTGGCCACGTTGTGCACACATTTCAGACAGACATAACTTAACTTAACCGTTCGTTGGCGGTTTCTGACTATGGCTTGCAATTGCAGTTGCCCGCAACTGCTGGTTGCAGCTGTCCAACATTTGGAAGTCTCGAAAGCCACTGGATGTTTTGTTGGCGGTTTCGATTATTTTCACTTTTCAAGCATACATGGGATGATGATGCTGAAGTCAACCATTATTCTTTTGGATGGGTTACACTTTGAAAGCATCAACTAGTGATGCAACAATGCCCAATAGCGAACTCGGGACTACAAATAGCCAATGGGAAACCAGCCGGCCCACCAATCCATCAGCCAGCCAACCAAGCAGCCAAGCAGTCAACCAACCAAACAGGTCGTGTATGGCAACTGGAAGATATTTGAATTGGATGAAAGCTGTGTGTCTTGTGTAGTGTTGGTTTCGGGTTCAATTTTCGCTCAATCCTCTCCAGAACCATCACACATCTTCGGTACTACAGTGTACTATTATCCAATGCTGCTAGACTTGACTTAACTAGCTAGGGTATTAAGAGATATCATGATGTAGGCAGTGACACACTTCAACCTGTTTGGTCACTTGGCATGTCCCAACTTAAACCGTTGCCCCACTCTCTTGGCAATGACAGGCACGAGCAATCGAGCAACAGGGCGCGGATGATCGAAAAGTGATTCGCTGATGGTCAGATTGTGGAGGGCCACTGGGGCGTACCAGGGTTCATGCTGTTTTGCTCACGGTGAACTGATGATGATGGTCATGATGGATGTTTAACTCACGGTCAACTGATGGTTAAGAGTTGAAAATGACTCATTAATGACAATGGGTGACTGACGGGATTAACCATGGTTGCTTGTGGATAATGTTGGCCCATGGTGCTTAATGGTGGCTAACGATTATATACTGATCAATACACGAAGGGTTGCCACGATCAGCAGTCAAGGGCCAACCCACTATCAGATGTAGAAATGCACCGGCTGTTTTACTGGAAAAGCAATAAATCCTCGCAGACGTGGATGCCTCAAAGGAGTCAGCGTGAACACCACCAAAAAATATTGACAATTCTGTCCTTTTTTCGCAGATACCGCAACCTTGGGAGAACCAACCAGCAATGAACGGCACATTCAACGAAAGTGGCAATATGTTTTGGCTAGCAAGGTGCAGAATCTAGATGTGTTTAAATTTGTTGTTCATTGTGTGTTCTATATTTTTCTATGTTGTTTTTGCTGGCACACACCCGGAACAAAAAGCCAAATGAAATGATGGTGGCTGCTACTACGGGATGCCCACAGTTGTGGTGCCTGTTTTCTTGTCAAACCAAGTCCAATGTCCCGGGCCGCATGTCCCGGTCGAAAATCGATAAGATGTTGATGGATCGAAGCTGGTAAGCCCTGGAACAAGCTAAAACCGGTTCTTGGTCAACCGGCTTGACTCTGTTGGAACTGTTGTGCCCCATTGCAGAGCTTGTATAAGAACAACATGTATGGTATGTTGGGTTCGTTCTCCTGGTCGGTGTGCTTCGTGGTGGTGTAAATCTTTTGGAGAGTTGCAATGATTTTCAGCTGTGTGTTTTATGAAACATGAACTCATCCTTAGTTCGGTAGTGGTGCTGGGCTTGGAAGCAGGAGCGACACATAGCGTGTCAACATCCAGCCGTGGTCTTGTGTCCGGACTCGGTCCCCTTGACAACGCTCACGCGACCGCAGCTATGTTTTCAGGGTCACAGCGCGACGACCCTGTAGTAGACCAGACATTACTACCCTACTGCCACGATTTGTGCTTTGACATTTGGGACGGGACAAGTGTGATCAATCTAAAACAGCAAATCGAGTGAACAATCTGAAGCTGATGCAAACTTTGTTCTACCATAGTGTGGAACAGCAGGAGCATGTCAACTGACCCAATTGAAGCATATTGTAAACAAACTTGAATAAGGCCCGCCTATACAGATTTGTTTGCAGTTGTTTCATCGGGCCACAGGTACCACTGGGGCATGATCAGCCCATTCGAGGGGCTGCAATAGCATTGCCTGAAGAATCATGAGGCCAGAGGAAGCAAAGCACAGATGGATCGGAACCAAATTTGGGCAAGCCGGCAGCAAGTTTCTTGAACACACCACCAGCAAAGGCAACACCTAGGAGCTTTTGGAGCCATGCTCCCAACCAAATTCGAAACACACTTCTAAGCTCAACAACCTGAACATCACTTGCCATGAGCAAAGACAAGGACGCCGTTGTGGATGAGTTGCTCGCCATTGCGACAATGCCTTCTGTGAGTTGCCATATCAATCAACAATATCATATACGGTACCAACTTAGAAGGTGCATATAGATGGTAAATTGCTTAGTTGGTGAATCTTGAACAACAATGATTGTTAATGATGCTTAACCATTGTTTGGTTGGTGGTTTCACGACGCTTTTGAACATGTTTCATTTGCAAGCATTCCAACAACTGGGATGGAGCAACTGACCTCCAACCAGACAAGATCTAGATACCCATCATCAAATCGGACGATATCATTTACCAATATGGAACATATCAGATCCAACACTGGTTACTGGTTATTTATCAACCAGTATTAAGTAGTAACATCTCTAATCACTATCAAATACCAGGATCAACCAGTGATGGTGATAGGTTTTTGTGTGTTCGATCATTTTCCGACGTTGATCAAAACCAGTGGCCCGTGTGTCAACTTCATCATAGATGTATAATTGCAGCACACACCCATGTTTTCAAATGCAAATGCACACTCACATTCATCACTTTATGATAAAGTACGAGCCTTGGAGATCCAAGAATTCGCACATATTCAAGACGCAAATCATCCCCATTTTTCAATTTTCACCATATTTTACAGATATTTTCACCTATGACCTGCTCGGAATTCGTTGATTTTTTCACTTGGACCAAGTCCCACGCCCCGTAGAGCGCAAGCGTACCACCTCGTCTCTTTCCAGCTGCTCCCAGGCTGTCGGTTGGAATGTTGGCTTCGTTGATGCGCATCCAGGCTGGTGAGATCGGGAGCGGGTGCTGGTGCTGGGGATCTCCTCCCGTGCTGAGAGAGTTTGAGTCACTGGGGGAGCACTGGAGATTTTTTTCTCTGAAAAAAATGTTGTTAGAAAGACGTTGGAGTCCAAGCGGAGTCTCCAACATTGACTGAGTATTTTGGGGAAGATTGAAGTTTGCAAGCCTAAGTAGACATGTAATGGGGATTGCTCCATCCTTCTCTTGCCAAAATTGTAGGATATTGTTTCTATGCTATTTGTATCGTTTTTTCTTAGTTCACCAAAACCGTGAACCAAGAAAAACTCGAAAAAATGATGATTCATCGGATTCTAAGCCAGTATATCCAATCTATGCCAGTTACATACCAGTAATTACTAGTTATTATTTACAAATACGATGATTCATGACATTGCATTTCCACTTTGTCACATGACTTATCAAGAAGCGCGGCTGGCGGTCGGAACCGACTATCCAGGTCGCTAGGTCGGAAATCTCGACAGGCACTTGGTGGATCAAAGTTAGGGCTATGAAATTGACCGCCGGTTAGTGGTTATTAACCCCTATGGCCTATGCATCATGTTGGTTAGTGGATGGTTAACCAAGGGTTATAACCAGCTCGTAATGATAAACTATAGGGGTTGATTAGCAACAATAGTGGTTGAAGAACTACTGGTTGGTGGTTTTTAAGGTGTTTCATTTTCCCTATTAATCATCAATGGTTGGTTGACTTGTGCACATTTTTACTGACGGGGTGCTTCAACCATCAACCAGATAGTCGTACCCTGTCGACCTAGAGTTTGGTACCACCTTTCCTTGAGCTCAGCCTTGACACTTGACACTTCGTTCTTTTGGAGCTGCAGTTTTTGAGCCACATGTTATCTTTCACCACAATCTCAGTCCAAGAAAACTCCAAAAACATGTTCTTCAAATTATTCTGGTTGGTGGTTGTGAACATGTCTATTTTCCATCCCCATTGATATTTCCCTCAAAGAATGGCAGGTCTCAAGTTGCCTAGGAAACATTCATTTTCTAGAGAAAACATTTTGTACCAGCGTTTCCCGGGGAATGCCTGTCAAAAGCTGATGGACATGTAAGCTTTCATTGCCGAGCATTTTCTAGCAGAAATCATTGGTTTGCAAAACGAAAGTAGTATGATCAAGTATTCGGGAACCATTGGGAAGACCAATGCAGTCTCATGGAAAGAGGCGCCTGCAATCAATGTGTACGTGGCAAATTTGGGCAGAAGCAGTTGGAACTGACAGTCTCGCATTTTCGAAGCAAAACCAAGTTCAAAGCAGAACATCAGTTTAGTACATGCTGAAATTCTGTGCATTTTTGTCACACGTATTGGATGGCATTTTCCAAGACACAACAATTGATTTGCAAACTTTGCCAAAAAGTTTGGGTCAGTTTGCTGTTAGCAAAACAAGATCCAATTCCACTAGAAAATGATTAAACAAATGCCAATTTCTTCCAAGGAGAGTCATTTTCTAATGACTTCCATTTTTCTAATAGAAAATGGCTGTGGCCAAGTGCACCCCCCTGATGTTAATGGGGATTCTTTTCCTAAATGTGTTGCCAAACGGATACTGGTTGATTAATCATATTTTTTCCATGACGGGGTGGTTCGACCACTATTCAGTATTGTTTCCATACCAAAAAAGTCACATGTTTCCGCTTACTAAGTGGGCACAGCATGACCAGCCCCCTGGTGGAATCCCCGCGTCGCAGCAACGGCATGGCCAGGGCTGCCGCAGCTACACCGCGGTGGATTCCAGTCGCGCTTCAAAGGACCTCCGGGAGATCCGAAACAGCAAAGTGAGTGCCGAGGCAAGACGCTGGAGAGCGACTGTTGATCCGCACAGTTGGACACATGATGCGGACCGTGATGCACATAGACATATATATGGGGGTTTCTCACAACAATGGTGGCTACTGATAGGGGACAATAACCAACAATGATGGTTAGACAACTATGACTATATGGGTGGTTTCTCAAGCCAGTTTGGGGTACCCCCGAAGTTGTGGTTGGTTTCTTGCTATAAATGGTTTATGTGGGATGACTTGGGATCATACATTCCATTTCTTATTAATTAGTGTAGATAAATACAAACATGCATGCTCTAATATGCGATGGTTGTCCTGAAAGTAGATGAAAGTAGATGGGATGATCCAATGAGGTTTGTAGCAGATCTGATATGAGTATAAATGTAGACAACATATCCTGTATCCTACACTCATGGTATGATCCTCTCAAAGACATTCCCGATGTCACGGACCTGATCGGGACAGCAGTTTTCCGACCCCTTTCTCTCAGTATGATGCACCAACCTGTTGCCATGGCCTATCATCAGTATATGTGTGCTTCCTGGGCCGTATGGTAGGGGGTTCCCGGGTACCAGCGATTGCTATGTCCTCATGCTGTTGTGGAGGGAGCCACCGCTGTAGGCTACTTAGCTTCAGATTTGGGAGGTCTTTGTTGGTTATCTCCCATGACTCCAGTTCTCTATGATTTCTTGATCATTGCTAGTTACATTTTGCATCGTTTGCGTGCCAGTAGGCACCAATAGTTCAACAACAAGAGAATGATAAACCATACATATCCATAGTATCGTTAACAATTGGCAATCATAGTGGGGTAATGATGACATACAGTAATGGTTTATTATCCATTCAGCCTTTTCACCTATTGCTACCCAGATGCTCCATGCATAGCACACCTACAGTATTTGTGTCATTTTATAGGCAAATGTAGGTACATGGAGGTAAACAAAAACCATACAGGGAGAATCTGGGCTATTGTTAAAAAGCATGTGGAAGACATCAATCATAGCTATATATTCCTCCACTATCAACCACTATCATCCCATATGAAACCATATTAAAACCACTGCAAATGCTATGGCTTTGGAAACATGATTAACCACTATCATCCTTTGTTTAAAGATATTCAATAAGCTATGGCTATAAATGCGAATAATGAACTATAATCCCATCATGAACCACTATCATCCCCTATGAAAACATAGTAAAACCAGTATAAATGACTTAATGAACCCAGTATAAATAACTAATAGCTATGGCTTGAGAAACATGAGTAGCCATTATCATCCCCTATTAGTCCATATTCAATAACCTATGGCTACAAATGACTTAATGAACCCACCATGAATGACGGTAGTTCACCATCAGGCAAGGCAACAGATCCGCGACGATTTGCAGAGCTTCTGGTCCGAGCTACGACAGCTGAATCGGCGCAGGTGCCATGGTGGCTGGTGGTTCTATGAGGAAAAAGTGGCTAGTTTTAACAGCCAAGTTGCCTTTAGGGTTCCATGCCATGGTGGCTGAAACCGCTTGTTGCTGGTGGTTTTTCTGGTATCGGTAATACAAGCAAACATGCCTAGTTTCGGGAAAAAAAACGCGCGGATGTAAATATACAGTGTGTGTGTGTTTGTGTGTATTAAGAGGGGTAAATGTCGGTGGGCAGATTTAGTTTGGAAATGCGCGCTGTGGGATTACGCAGCGCGCATCACAGATTTCAAATGCAAAGAAATGCAATGTTGTCAAAATTTGCGGTTTAACGTTTCTATCTCTACAGTACAGCCCAAATCATACACATATATATAAATGTTTTTATCTTATATTCACAATAATGATGCACATTTACACAAATGTTGTTTGTTTTCAACATTTACTTATTTTAGCGAACTTATACATACACAACATAGAAACGCACCCACGTTTTCGTTACTTTCAGAGTGATTTAGAGAGTCAAATACAATGATTTAATGTATGTTCATTTGTTATTTGTTGATTTGTTTCCATCTGTATAAATGATGATAGTTTTTAGGCACCCCGGGTAGGATGTCGCCCGTCCAAGTCTGATTTGTTGATCGTTCATATTTATTGTTGATCATTTGTACGGTATGTTCATTTGTTGATCATTGGTATGTTCATTTCTTATTGTTGATTTGTTTCCACCCTATATATATATACTGTATATAAATGCTGGTAGTTTTTAGGGTTGATCATCAATCATGGTATTTGTGAGTTGTTTGATCAACATATGCTTGAAATTACAACTGTTTGTTGATCAATAAAACAATAACTGTTGTGGTTAATAACAAACCTAGTAATGATTTATCAACGTAGTTTGATCAATTATAACTGTTTGTTAATCAATTATAGTTGTTTGTTAATAACCTTTCATTGGTCAATTGTGGTAGTTTTGAGGCACCCCGGATTTGAGGCACTCAACGTTCGCGGGATGCCGCCCAGCAGTCGCTGTGCCACAGGCGCCGCGGCAGTAGTGCCAGTGGGCATCGCAAAGGCCGTGCCTTGGTTGCCGGCCGAACATGGCTGGAAACCGATGGTTCGAAGGTTGGTGATGGTTGAAATGGTTGATTAAATGGTTGGTTAAATGGTTATGGATGGTTAATGGTTGGTTAAAATGGTTCAATGGTGATATATGTAAATATATATATATATATATGCTCCCCCCCCCCCCAAGACCTACCTTTTTTAGGTGGCTTCAGGAAAATTTACAACCTTTTCAAATTTCTAGGGATTCAAGATTCAAGATTCTGGGGAAAAATTCTTGAACCCAAGCCCTTAGATCTTGGGGTTCTGGGTACCAGTAAGGGCCTAGATTTAGAATTTTCCTCAGAATCTTGAACCCTCAAGACCGGCCTTTTTCAATACGGGGTAATATACAAATACTTGTAAGTAACATAGAGGTAGTATATAGAGGCAGCAAATGGGTAGTCTGTAAGGAATATGCAGGTAGTATATAAATAGTTCATAGATAAGATATAGCTAATATATAGGTACCCCATAGGTTACACATAAATATTTCACAAGTACTATAAAATAGTATTTAAGCAGTATAGATATATTATAGTGGTAGCATGTAGGTACTATACAGATATTATATAGATACCATTTAAATAGTCTTCGAGCAATATACAGGTAGTGCATAGGTAGTAAACATGCAATACAAACATATGAAAAATATAGTGTTTAGGTAGGACATAGGAATTATACATGTACTATTTAGGTAATTTATAGGTATATAGGTAACATAGAACAGTGCTTATAAATAATGTATGGGTTGTAGTTAAGCAGTAATAAAAATAGTACAGACGTAGTATATAGGTATTTTATTAGTAGTATATAAATATTACTCGGCAATAGAGAATTCGTTACAAGCAGTGGACAGGTAAAAAACATCTTAATACTTAACTTACTAGTTATTCCTTAGTTAAAATCATCCCACCCTGTTTATTATGACGTTAAAAATTCTACCGTATAACTCTTTGCTTGAAATTTTATTCCCTTAGTTTATATGCTACCTAAATAACACCTAT
Organism: Symbiodinium kawagutii; assembly: GCA_009767595.1. NCBI lineage: Eukaryota > Dinophyceae > Suessiales > Symbiodiniaceae > Symbiodinium > Symbiodinium kawagutii. Next base: position 656,494 of record VSDK01027004.1, on the reverse strand, counting down.
GTAGTACCTATGCACCTAACAACGACCTATATACCCACATAGTACCTATATCTTTCCTATAGACTACTTCTTGACTGCCTGAATGCTACTTATATACTTCCATATGCTACCTATATATATTGCCCATACACTACCTCAATACTTTCTAGAAAGCGCCTATATAATACCTTTATACTACCTCTCAACTGCTTACACACTAGTGCCTAATAATAATTATATAATACCAAGAAATTACCGATATAATATTGATATACTACCTATATGCTGCTTAGCAACGACCTAAATATTGTCTATTAGAAATTTTCTTTGCTACCTGCATGCCTGCAGACTACATATATACCTAAATACTACTTGTATACTACCTATATAAAATTTATTTGCTACCTGAATACTATCCCTTTGAGACTTCTGTATTACCTGCTTACTACCTATGTACTAGATATGTAATGTTAAACAATATTAAAATAGTACTCATGTAAGACGTATATGGTGCCTATATACTACCAATATACTACATCTACATTACTTAAATACTACTTTTTAGTACCTGCGTCATAGCTATATAGTACCTACGGAGTACCTATACACTACCTATATCTTACCCATCAGCTACTTGTAAATTACTTGCATCTTGTTTAAAGGCTACCCATTTGCTGTCTTTATAGCGATCCGCATGAATCTCACTATAGCCACAGAAAAATTTGCAAACTTTGCAAAGTTTGCTGGATTGAAGATTGAAGATTGAAGATCTCAGGAAAACTTCTTCAATCCAGGATTGAAGATTGAAGATTGAAGATCTCAGGAAAACTTCTTCAATAATCCAGTGAAGATTGAAGATTGAAGATTCTCAGAAAAACTTCTTCAATCCAGGCTTGGATCCAAGGAGTTTTTCTGACCATCTTCAATCTTCAATCCAGGCTTGGATCTAAGAAGCTTTTCTGAGAATCTCTTCAATCCAGGTCCCAGGCCTGGATTGAAGATTGAAGATTCTCAGAAAAACTTCTTCAATCCAGGTCCCAGGCCTGGATTGAAGATTGAAGATTGAAGATTCTCAGAAAAACTTCTTCAATCCAGGTCCCAGGCCTGGATTGAAGATTGAAGATTCTTGGATCCAAGAAGTTTTTCTGACAATCTTGAATCTTCAATCTTCAATCCAGGCCTGGGACCTGGATTGAAGAAGTTTTTCTGAGAATCTTCAATCTTCAATCTTCAATCCAGGCCTGGGACCTGGATTGAAGAAGTTTTTCTGAGAATCTTCAATCTTCAATCTTCAATCCAGGCCTGGGACCTGGATTGAAGAAGTTTTTCTGAGAATCTTCAATCTTCAATCTTCAATCCGAAAGATTTTGCAATTAATTGCAATTAATTGCAAATTTTTTCCATTTCGACGGGGACTAAAAATAAGAAGAAATATAAGGGTTTAAAATTAGGAGGAAAATAGCCAAAAACACTGTAAATACCAATAAAATTGTAAAACGTGTAGGTCTTGGGGGGGGTACCATATATATATATATATATATATATAGGTTAAATAGTAGGGTATAATGGTACGTAACAATGGTAGGTTTAGGTGATGATTGAAATGGTTGGTTGAAATGGTTGGTTAACCAAAAACTTCAAAGGTTGGTTATGGTGATATATGGTTAAATAGTAGGTATAATCGTAGGTAACAATAGTAGGCTTATTGGTGTTGCTGATGGTGATAATGGTTGGTAATATATGGTTGATGTTTTTGATCATGCACTCGATTGATCTTTTTGATGGTTGGTTATCATGGTTTATTTTAGTGGTTGGTTAAAATGGTTTAGACAAGTTCATGATGGATGATCATTGTTGATAGGAATGGTTGAGGGCTGGAAACCTGGGGCCGGAAAAAGTTTACACGAAGTGTACAAGTGGCAACACCTTAGCCAACCAATGGTTGGTTAGTTGCTGCTTAATTTTACTTTGTTGGTGATCAAAGGTTCGAGATGATTCACCTTCAATCATGGTTAGTCATTGGTTCTTTTGAACAAATACCGGCGCATGGTAACAATATCAGTTGGGAACCCATGGCTTGTGGTTAGTGACAGCAGTGAGAATTGTTTATCAATAATGGTTGCAGATGGTTGATGACCATTGGTCGTTAATTATAGGGACTAAAAATGGTTTGGAATGGCTAGTCATAGCCACGATTTGATTAATTGGTGGTTAGTAAGTTCTTGGTTGGCAATAGTTTTGGTACACTTAAATTGCACTGTGACAATAGTGTGAAAGTAGCGACGACAAACGAAGCAATCATGGCAAATTAAAGGATATCTGGCGGATAAGAACAACTCACCAAATCAGCAATGGTTGATGACAAACGTTGTTGACAATGGTTACGGTTACGCCTTAATGGTGATGATTGGTCATCGTTTCCAACAGCAATCGTATACGATCATGGCTAGTGGTTGAATCGGTGATTATTAATTGAGCAATACAGTGCTTGAAGATAGTCAAGAACGATGAATGGTGGTCAACCATTGTTGGTACTGGTTCATAGTGGCCAGTGCGGTTGAACATGGATGCAAAACGAGTGGTGATAGCTGATAGTGATTGATTATTCGTTCATGATGGAAAGTATTTGTTAATAGTGGTTGACAAATGATTGGTTGACAAATGATTTAAGATGTTTAAGGTTTGATAGGGGCAATGTGCCTAATAGTACTTAATTGATAACCATCGATGGCTAAGAGTATATTACGGAGATAGAGAACGAGGGTGAATTTGCATGGTCAATGGCCAATGATGGTTAATTAATAACCTTTTGTGACCTATGATAGTGATGACCACAACTCATGCCGGTCATTAACCATTGCCGACGTGCATTGTTATATAGTGGTCAACACAACCAAAATGCAAATGGAATTTATGTATGGTTGTAAATGGCAACAGTTGTGGCAATGATTTGTTGACATGACAGTGGTTGATGATCAAGAACCATGTTTGTTAAACACATATTCATCCTTATTTTGTACTTTTATATGGTTTGTGGTCAGCACCAAAACGATGTTTCACACCTTCAATCTATCCAGCTGTGGTTCGTCAGTTGGACAAACATGTTTTTGTCGGATTCACGTGTTTTGGCTTCAGTTTTCGCTTTTTAGTTGGTTCGTGGTTGCTTAGCTGACATTTGGCCAACACCAATAGCCAACAAGAACAGTGGGAATATGTCAACTGTTACCATAAATTACCATCAACAAATATCTGGCTGGTGGTTTCAATTTGTTTATTTCTATCCCTACAAGTACCTGGATACTTAATGGATGTTAGTGCGTGATGATGACGGTCAATGATGTTGGATGATGATTGTGGATTGATTAATCATTAATCATCCATGATGGATCATGATCCATGGACCCATTGATCATCATCCATTATCATAATCATCAATCATCCATCCCAACCACTCACCATCCATGAATCATCCAACAGAATCGACAGTCATAGATTGATGGATGGTTAGTGGTTGGCATGGCCGGGTTCAACGACACGTAGCTGTCACCTGTCCCGAGGTCGGCGTGGGCGTCGGCGGCGCAAACGTGGCGAGGAGAAGGGCGAAGGCCGGGGACAGGGGTCTCCTGTGTCCCATGACGACACTCCTGTGGTGGGTCCTTGAAATAGGGAAGCCCCGAAGTTATGGTTGGTTTACTACTATAAATGACTACTATTGGATGATTTGGGGGACCCCTATGACTTGAGAAACACCCATGTGGTGGTTCCTTGAAATAGGGAAGCCCAAAGCTAGCTGGTGATTCTCAGGGAGCGATTTGGAGCCAGGGGTATCCCGTTCAATCCCTTTAAAGGGGGAGCGATTTAGAGCTACAGGGAGAGGCGAAACCAGATGGTAGAAAGCCATGATTGGTATGTTGACTACTGTAGATTTGGATGATTAATATGGGATCATAACTGGGGATACCATGTTTCTCAAAATGGATGGTTGATTGATTGGATGATCCTACTATAGTGAGTGGTTCCAAGTGGATTAACCCCACACCCAATTTACTACTGTCAATGGTTAAAGGATCATTTAGGGGTTCTTATTCTGAGAAATGAGAAACATCCATGTGCCAACGTTGGATCATGTTATTCACTGTACTATAAGCTGGAAGTTTGTTGTTGGTGGAGCGCCACAATTGCCCTCCGGTCAACCACCAGATCTGTGAGAAAAAATATACACAATCTCCCGGACACTCCATGTATTTCCGTACATTTGGGTGATGTTATAGGTGAATTTTGGTGAATATGCCGTACATGGAGTATTTGGGTTATTTGATGCTATGGGTTTAATCTGTAATGGTTGACAATGATTGAAATCATTCCTAGATCTTCAAAATCCGAATATGGTTTGGTATCTAGTCCATGTGTTGACCCGTGTATATCCCTACATTTGCTATTATCCAAATCTACATATGGAAGACAATGGAAGATCTTTACCCATGACTATGGGGTCATCCAAGGTGCCATGTTCCACCATGACTGTACAGCTGCGCCATCACCAGGCCACCCATCCTCTAGCGAAGATCCGAATCGAAGATCCCGTGGTCAACGCTACCACAGCAGTTCCTCGCGTAGTGTGTCGCGCAGTCCCAAGCGAGCGCCAGCCGTTGGCAATCTGGGCGCATCAAAAAAATAGCAGGTGGGTGGTGAGCAATTAGAGCATGATTCAACCATGAAAAAATGTTTACAGTATCGTTTACGTCATAGTTTACATTCTGGTTCAAATCATGGTTTACATTCTGGTTCAAATCATGTTTCATTAAAGACAATAGTGAGAAACAATAATGGTCAATCAATAATAGTGACATTCATCATTTTCATGGCGCGATGAATTATGGTGAACAGTGGCTAGAAATACTTTGTGGTAACGACTGATCATGATTAATCACTGTACTGCTATGGTAATCAATCTTGATACTGGCCATCAAATGGGTGATAGTGGATGACGAATCAGGGTTACAGTAATCATGGGTACTAGTGGCTCACCGTGCTTAGTAATGGCTGTAAACGATTTTGTTCATGGCTAATTACGCATCTACACAAATGTGACATGGTCATTTTGTGTTTTGTTAAGATCGTTTAGTGGACGGGGAGATTCCCCGCCATAAGCAACACCAGACACAAGCTGGTACATGTATTCTGTTGCTAGGGATGTCTCCCAGTGTGTGAGCAAGCGCAAAACAACTCTGAAATGAATGAGTGTCATGGAATGCAATGGATGTTTCACCAACTTTCTTCCGCAAGCTTTCTGCTTTAGTGCTGAGATGGTGAACATGCACACTCTGCGCGCTTCTAGGTTAAAAATGCCTCGCTGGTAAACAGTGGTCAACAATTTTCTAATCACGCAGATTGTTTGAAAACGATGAATGAATAACGATACTATTGAACGGCATTCAGGTATGGTCGTACAAACCCCCGCTGTCTCCGGAATCGCAAATAGGAGGCCCACAAGAAATCCCAAAACATATACATGGCGCAGAACAAATAACACATAACTATCAAAAATACATAAAATCAGGTACACATGTGGCAAATGCAAAAACCATGATTTGCAGTGTGCAGTCAATAAGTCAGCAGAAAGCCATGTCTGACATTGGCTTTTGATTTGCCCCAGCAGCCATGGATTGGAAACGTCGGCGGACCTTACCCACCGCGTGTGTGAAGAAAGTGGCCATTGTAGGAGGAGCCTTGGTTTCGTGCTGAGCTGGGGCACAGGGATGTGCTGTACAGTAGTTGTTCTTCAAGGGAATGGGCCTTGCTAGTGGTTGGTCTATTCCAACATCCCCCAAAAATCCTTTCAGGATTCTGGGAACACCAATGTTTAGAGATCATTCCTCCGCTTTCTTTGGTGCTGGTATGATGTTGGGCAGTCGAGGGAGTCCAGCCAAAACTGGGACGCAGATCACCCAGAAACTACCGTTGGGGAACTCATCCACCAACAAAAGGAAGCCAGCAACCGTGTTCGGGATTTGTATATTGATTTGTTTTTTATTTATCATTTATTTATTATTGTCTATTTGCATATATTTTTTTACAGCTTATCTATGAATGAAGAGACGTTGTGATTTTGCTTAGCCAACCGCTCTCACCAGGTTTCGAGTCCACCATCAACCTGCATGAGCCTGGACTTTTGTTATTATAAGTGTTTTCAGGCACAAGCTATGATATGGCAGATGAATTCTCGGAACTTACCTTTTCATTGATACCGGGTAGTTCAAAAAAAACAGCCATCCGAGATGAACCACCGCTAAGACAATGGCAACCCCTTGCACCCCGATGTCAATGTTGACGGTAAGGCTGCCCGCAGCAAGAACAGAAATGGCTGTTTTTTTTGAACGCCGCCAGCGACCCAAAAACTCCACCAACATTGAAAAAGGGGGAACGGGGGTTTAACAACTTTCACGTGTGTTTTTGAAGGATGGCTGTTTTTTGTGAACTACCCGGACTCAAGGTCAAGATGTATGTCACCTGCTCCGCAGGTGACACACATCTTGACCTTCAGTCCGGGAAAGTTTTACTGGCAAGACTGAGTGGTCCCTCGCGGTATCTGCTCCACACATCTTGGACAAGATCAGTTGCTCCCTAGCCTGTGAAGCACGA
>VSDK01027004.1:630867-649658 GCA_009767595.1 Symbiodinium kawagutii | reverse complement strand
CCACATCTGGCACGTCAAGCCTCCCGGCGCGCGTCAAGGGCCGGGCCAAGAGTTCCAAAAAGGACGGTCAAATGCGTCCTCCGTCCCGCTTCACAGGCCAGGAGCAACTTATCTAGTCCAAGATGTGTGGAGCAGATGCCGTGAGGGACCGCTCAGTCTTGCCATGAAAACTTTCCCCGGGTAGTTCAAAAAAAACAGCCATCCGAGATGAACCACCGCTAAGACAATGGCAACCCCTTGCACCCCGATGTCAATGTTGACGGTAAGGCTAAGAACAGAAATGGCTGTTTTTTTTGAACGCCGCCAGCGACCCAAAAACTCCACCAACATTGAAAAAGGGGGAACGGGGGTTTAACAACTTTCACGTGTGTTTTTGGCGGATGGCTGTTTTTTATGAACTACCCGGTAAGATGCAATGCACATCTATGCACTGTTTTAAGTCTGATTGAAATTAATTGTATTTGCAAGTGCGAGATCCTGTCCTGTAAAAGACAGGGAGATGGAAACTAAAGGATCAAACGGATTGTAGCAGGTTGACTGATCATGCATTTGGCTAGTTTGATTGGCTGGAACATGTGTGAACCACTCAGAATCAAGCTGATAGTGTTGAGAAACGACTCTTGAGCAATTGTAGTTTGATGTAGTTTGCCCTTAGTTTGCTTGTGATTCAATAGCAATCTACTGGGCACCAGCCATTGATTTCTTGAGCAGGTCTTCGAAACTGTTTCAAGGCCGGTCCTTTTTATGGGGGGACGGGGATAGGTAAAGAATGTCAGACCTTGCTTTTTGGATGTCGCCGTGATCCCTGTGCGAACTGTAGCTTGGAAACCTGCAACACGAACATACCCTGAGTGGGGCCCATGCTGGCTTGAACAACCCTGATTGAATGCCACATTGTTGCCTTTAAGCACTGCAGATACTGCAGGTTGCAAACCTGCAGCTCCTTGAGTGCGCAGGTTCGCAACCTGCAACCCCTAAAGCGAGGAAGGTTATTACCAACCTTCAACCCAACATGCCCAAGTTGGGCCCAAGCTGCTTGTAACACCCTGGTTTGCATATGACATTGCTTCCTGTAAGCATGTAGGTTGGCAACCTGCAGCCCCAGCATGTCCCCAAGTTGGGCCCATGCTGGCCAGAAGCCCCCTGTTTGCATACAACATTGTTCTCTTTCAGCGCTGTAGGTTGGCAACCTGCAGCCCTTTAAGTGCTCTTGGCTAGCGCCGTGCTAGCTCTACCGCCCCCGTTGCAGAAGGTTACAAACCTTCAACCCCAAAATACCACCAAGTTGGGCTCACCCGTTGCTCCCTTAAGCGCTGTAGGTTAGCCACCTGCAATCCTTGAACCCCTCTCACGCCCATGTTTTGCCCATGCTGGCTCGAACAACCCTGATTGAATCCCACACTGTTGCCTTTAAGCACTGTAGGCTGGCAACCTGCAACCCCTTATGCGCTGCAAGTTAGCACAGTGCTCCCTCTAGGTGTTGCAAGTTGCAAATTGGGGCCAGGCCCATACTCGCCCTAACACCCCTCTTTCAGCACTGTTGGTTTGGAACCTGCAGCCCCAACATGCCCAAAGTTGGGCCCATACTCGCCCTAACACCCTTCTCAGAATGACACATTGCTGCCTTTCCAACATGCCCCAAGTCGGGCCCATACTCGCCCTAACACCCCCCTTAGAATGCCACATTGCTGTTTTTCAGCACTGTAGGTTAGCAACCTATAGCCCCAACATGCCCCAAGTTGGGCCCATACTCGCCCTAACACCCCCCTTAGAATGCCACATTGCTGTTTTTCAGCACTGTAGGTTAGCAACCTGCAGCGCTAACATGCCCCAAGTTGGGACCATACTTGCCCTAACACGCCTCGTGGAATGCCACATGGCTGCCTTTCAGCACTGTAGGTTAGCAACCTGCAGCCCCAACATGCCCCAAGTTGGGCCCATACTCGCCCTAACACGCCTCTTAGAATGCCACCTTGCTGCCTGTCAGCAGTGTAGGTCAGGAACCTGCAGCCCCAACATGCGCTCATACTTGCCCTAACATCCCTCTTAGAATGCCACCTTGCTGCCTGTCAGCAGTGTAGGTCAGGAACCTGCAGCCCCAACATGCCCCAAGTTGGGCCCATACTCGCCCTAACACCCGTCTTAGAATGCAACATTGCTGCCTGTCAGCAATGTAGGTTTGCAACCTGCAGCCCCAACATGCCCCAAGTTGAGCCCATACTCGCCCTAACACCCCTCTTAGAATGCCACCTTGCTGCCTGTCAGCACTGGAGGTTAGGAACCTGCAGCCCCAACATGCCCCAAGTTGGGCCCATACTCGTCCTAGCAAACCCTTTAGAATGCAGCAGTGCTGCCTTTCAGCACTGTAGCAACCTGCAGCCCCAACATGCCCCAAGTTGGGTCCATACTCGCCCTAACACCCCCCTTAGAATGCCACATTGCTGCCTTTCAGCACTGTAGGTTAGTAACCTGCAGCGCCAACATGCCCCAAGTTGAGCCCATACTCGCCCTAACACCCCTCTTAGAATGCAGCAGTGCTGCCTTTCAGCACTTTAGCAACCTGCAGCCCCAACATGCCCCAAGTTGGGCCCATACTCGCCCTAACACCCCTCTTAGAATGCCACATTGCTGCCTGTCAGCAGTGTAGGTTAGGAACCTGCAGCCCCAACATCGCCCAGCATTATAGGTTAGCAACCCGCAGCCCCAACATGCCCCAAGTTGGGCCCAACTCGTCCTAGCAAACCCTTTAGAATGCAGCAGTGCTGCCTTTCAGCACTGTAGCAACCTGCAGCCCCAACATACCCCAAGTTGGGTCCATACTCACCCTAACACCCTGCCCTAACACCCCTCTTAGAATGCCACATTGCTGCCTGTCAGCAGTGTAGGTTAGGAACCTGCAGCCCCAACATGCGCTCATACTTGCCCCAACACGCCTCTTAGAATGCCACATTGCTGTTTTTCAGCACTGTAGGTTAACAACCTGCAGCCCCAACATCGCCCAGCATTATAGGTTAGCAACCCGCAGCCCCAACATGCCCCAAGTTGGGCCCATACTCGTCCTAGCAAACCCTTTAGAATGCAGCAGTGCTGCCTTTCAGCACTGTAGCAACCTGCAGCCCCAACATGCCCCAAGTTGGGCCCATACTCGCCCTAACACCCCTCTTTCAATGCAGCAGTGCTGCCTTTCAGCTCTCTAGCAACCTGCAGCCCCAACATGCCCCAAGTTGGGCCCATACTCGCCCTAACACCCCTCTTTCAATGCAGCAGTGCTGCCTTTCAGCTCTCTAGCAACCTGCAGCCCCAACATGCCCCAAGTTGGGCCCATACTCGCCCTAACACCCCTCTTTCAATGCAGCAGTGCTGCCTTTCAGCTCTCTAGCAACCTGCAGCCCCAACATGCCCCAAGTTGGGCCCATACTCGCCCTAACACCCCTCTTTCAATGCAGCAGTGCTGCCTTTCAGCTCTCTAGCAACCTGCAGCCCCAACATGCCCCAAGTTGGGCCCATACTCGCCCTAACACCCCTCTTTCAATGCAGCAGTGCTGCCTTTCAGCTCTCTAGCAACCTGCAGCCCCAACATGCCCCAAGTTGGGCCCATACTCGCCCTAACACCCCTCTTTCAATGCAGCAGTGCTGCCTTTCAGCTCTCTAGCAACCTGCAGCCCCAACATGCCCCAAGTTGGGCCCATACTCGCCCTAACACCCCTCTTTCAATGCAGCAGTGCTGCCTTTCAGCTCTCTAGCAACCTGCAGCCCCAACATGCCCCAAGTTGGGCCCATACTCGCCCTAACACCCCTCTTTCAATGCAGCAGTGCTGCCTTTCAGCTCTCTAGCAACCTGCAGCCCCAACATGCCCCAAGTTGGGCCCATACTCGCCCTAACACCCCTCTTTCAATGCAGCAGTGCTGCCTTTCAGCTCTCTAGCAACCTGCAGCCCCAACATGCCCCAAGTTGGGCCCATACTCGCCCTAACACCCCTCTTTCAATGCAGCAGTGCTGCCTTTCAGCTCTCTAGCAACCTGCAGCCCCAACATGCCCCAAGTTGGGCCCATACTCGCCCTAACACCCCTCTTTCAATGCAGCAGTGCTGCCTTTCAGCTCTCTAGCAACCTGCAGCCCCAACATGCCCCAAGTTGGGCCCATACTCGCCCTAACACCCCTCTTTCAATGCAGCAGTGCTGCCTTTCAGCTCTCTAGCAACCTGCAGCCCCAACATGCCCCAAGTTGGGCCCATACTCGCCCTAACACCCCTCTTTCAATGCAGCAGTGCTGCCTTTCAGCTCTCTAGCAACCTGCAGCCCCAACATGCCCCAAGTTGGGCCCATACTCGCCCTAACACCCCTCTTTCAATGCAGCAGTGCTGCCTTTCAGCTCTCTAGCAACCTGCAGCCCCAACATGCCCCAAGTTGGGCCCATACTTGCCCTAACAGCCCCTCTTGGAATGCGACATTGCTGCCTGTCAGCACTGTAGGTTAGCAACCTGCAGCCCCAACATCGCCCAGCATTTTACGTTCGCAACCTGCAGCCCCAACATGCCCCAAGTTGCGAGTATACCCGCCCTAACACCCTTCCTAGAATGCAACATTGCTGCTTTTCAGCACTGTAGCAACCTGCAGCCCCAACATGCCCGAAGTTGGGCCCTTACTCGCCCTAACACGCCTCTTAGAATGCGACGTTGCTGCCTTTCAGCACTGTAGGTTTGCAAATGGCCTAAGCCTTACGTAATTAATCCAGGGGGGTATGTCACATCTGGATTTACTATTTTGGATTAATTTCCAAAATATGTTGGATATGTATACCTAATTGGAGTACATCTTGTCCGGGAAGCAGACTGACGGATTAATAAAAATTAATCGGATCAATTAGAATTAATCCAGTTGGGATACCTAGTTTCAATCATTCTTGGAATCAACTATTGCCAATCATGATTCATCAGTATCAACCATCATTGATCAGCAAACCACCACTGACATGCTCGTTCCAGGAATCGTTGAAATTAATCCACGAACCCGGTGGTCACATACTTGATATGTCTTGCCCAACCTGATTTCAAACCCTGAAATGTGGTTCACATCTAGATTTAAAATCCCATTTATGTAGAGATGTATTGGATTTAAATTCAATATTAATCCAGGGTATGGTATCAGGGGGGGGTATCTAAGGATTGGGCCATGTTTGCAACCTGCAGCCCCAACATGCCCCAAGTTGGGCCCATACTCGCCCTAACACCCCTCTTAGAATGCCACCTTGCTGCCTGTCAGCACTGTAGGTTAACAACCTGCAGCCCCAACATGCCCCAAGTTGGGCCCATACTTGCCCTAACACGCCTCTTGGGATGCCACATTGCTGCCTTTCAGCACTGTAGGTTAGCAGCCTACAGCCCCAACATGCCCCAAGTTGGGCCCATACTCGCCCTAACACCCCTCTAAGAATGCAACAATGCTGCCTTTCAGCACTGTAGGTTAGCAACCTGCAGCCCCAAACATGCCAGAAGTTGCGCCCAGATCTGTAGGTTTGCAACCTGCAGCCCCAACATGCCCCAAGTTGGGCCCATACTCGCCCTAACACCCCTCTTAGAATGCCACCTTGCTGCCTGTCAGCACTGTAGGTTAGGAACCTGCAGCCCCAACATGCCCCAAGTTGGGCCCATACTTGCCCTAACACGCCTCTTGGAATGCCACATTGCTGCCTTTCAGCAATGTAGGTTAGCAGCCTGCAGCCCCAACATGCCCCAAGTTGGGCCCTACTTGCCTAACGCCCCTCTTAGCATACCACATTGCTGCCTTTCAGCACTGTAGGTCAGCAACCTGCAGCCCCAACATGCCCCAAGTTGGGCCCATACTCGCCCTAACACCCCTCTTAGACTGCCACATTGCTGCCTTTCAGCACTGTAGCAACCTGCAGCCCCAACATACCCCAAGTTGGGCCCGATCCTTAACGCTGACTTTGCCAACCTGAATATGACCCTGATCCTGGCCTGTTTGCTGCATTCTTTGTTTGGTGAAGTGTGCCATGGTACTAATGACGCGCGCTCTGTTTCTCGCTTGTCTCAGGAACGCACGGCAACGAAACAAATGGTGTCCATTTGGCAAAACATTTCATGAGGACTGCCGGAACTGCTGCATATCTCGTTGAATGGAAGCTTGACCACAAGTTTTATTTGAAGCCACATGCAGACATTGATGGACAAAGTTTTGCACCACTGCGTAGGTCGTTTGTAGCACTCTTTCTGTTGGGTTTCTTGCACCATGAGGCTCCGCTTTTAGCTTCAGAATTTATTGTTTTCTGCTCATGCAAACTGGAAGAGTTGCCGGAATACAATAGCATCTTGCAACCCAATGCAGCAGTACGTAGCACCACGAAGCAGTTGAGTTTGCATTATATAGTCACAAGTCAGGGTTTTCACATCAAACGGAGCGGGGAAATTTTCACAATGTCAATTAACAAGGGTGGATCTGAATTCCCTCGATACAAATTTGATCTAAATTACTTTAACTATCCGCGGCTCGATCTGAATCTATTTGTCAGAGCGTGTACTGGCAGGTCCAGATCGACTCATGACCCCCTGTGATTGAGGAGTTCATCATGTATCAACAGTTGGATATTCTAGTTAAATAGGTGGTTGTCGAAGGAAGTTTAGAAGTCTAACTTCCGACAATATGGACAACTCAGCTAGGGTAGATCGCCTCAGCAGATGTGTGAAAGAAGAGATGTGACTCAGCTAGGGTAGATCGCCAGAGCAGATGTGCGAAAGAAGAGATGTGTGAAAGAAGAGATGTGCGAAAGATGAGAATGCGAGCGCGCCGAAATGTTAGGAAAGTCGCGAAATGCTGTGTTTTGCAAGGTTTTGTGCCTCATGAGCGTCCAGAAGGGTACCTCGCTAAAGCGGCGGGTGCGGAGCACCGTGGCGGAAGGTGTGTGCAAAAATCGTGAAAAAACCTAGGCGCGAAGCACATTTGGAAGTCAAAATCGTAAAAACATGTCAGGTCCGGAGTACTTTTGGGAGATGTAATTTGGAAAATCGTGCAAAAACCTAGGCGCGAAGCACATTTGGAAATCAAAATCGTAAAAACATGTCACCTTCGGAGCACTTTTGGAAGTTGCAACTCGCAAAATCGTGAAAAACCTAGGCGCGAAGCACGTTTGCAAGTCAAAATCGTAAAAACACTACATGTTCGGAGCACTTTTGATGACTCATGATTCTCAAAACTGGCACGCTGCCTGCGCGCGAAGCAAATTTTTAAGATAAAATCTTGTACCAAAATAAAAACTGCAATTTTACTAGCGTTTCGGGCCACTTTTCGGAGATGTCATATGATCATGAAAATTGGCACGCCGCCTGCGCGCGAAGCACATTCTCACGTCCGAAGTCGCAAAAACTCGTGGTTTTTAACAAGTTTTGAAAGTTGCATGTCCGAAAAAGTGCACGCGGCCAGGGCGAGAAGCACATTTTGAAGCAAATGTGTCAAAACACAGCACGTTTTGACACTTTTTGAACACAGGAGACAAAAGTAGGAAAACACTTGCGTTTCGCGTCACTTTTCGTGATTTATGTGGCCAAAATGTGCACAACGCTTGCGCGCCAAGCACATTTGCAGGTCAAAAGTAGCAAAACACTTGATGATCGGAACACCTTTGCAAGGTCCAATTATCAAAAGTGGCCAAACACCTAGATGCAAAACACTTCATGATCGAAGCACATTTGGAAGGTAAATGAATAGATAGACGAAAGATGGCTAGACAAAGAGGTAGCCAGATAGATCGACAAGTCGATAGTCAGATCGATGGGTGGCTAGATGGATAGTCAGATACATAGATGCATCGATGGATGAATAGATGGATAGATAGATGGATAGATAGATAGATAGAATAGCTAGAATAGATAGATGGAATAGACAGACAATTGGGTAGCCAGATTCAGATGGCTAGATGGGTCGATAGATAGACAGATAGGTAGACGAAACGAGAGTCAGATAGAAAAGTAGATAGATAGTCAGGTAGATAGAAAGATAGACAGATGGACACATAGATGATCAGACAAATAATTCGGTAGATAGATAGACAGATAGATAGATAGGCAGATAGATAAATAGATAGATGGACAGGTAGATAGATAGATACATAGACAGAAAGATGACGAGATAGATAGTGAGGTAGATAGAAAGACAAGTACATAGGCAGATAGATAAACGAATAGATCATCAGATAGATAGATAGACAGTCAGACAGACAGAAAGAAAACTGATCCACTGATAGAAAGATAGCTAGACAGATAGGCTGCCAGTCAAGTGGCCAGATCGATGCTCACATTGGTAGGAAGTCAGGCCCAAGTGATGTTCAGTTCTCGGATCCCTCGGACAATCAATCGTTGCAACCACAACTGCACACTCCTATAGTGCTCCTATCTTGGAAACTTCCGCCACCGCCTTGTGCGGTACTACTGGTATACAATGGTCATTTATCCAGAAATAGGTGGTTTGTCCATGGACATGGTTATTCCAATGGTTTCACAATTGTTTTTGTGCAGGAACATGTCCTTGGTAAAGCGACCGTCCTTTGAGACAGAGGCGCGGAGCCGCTCAGTATTGGGACCGATCGGATGCTGACCTGACATGCAACATGTCAAGGCGTTTGAGTCTTTTGAAACAAGGATTGAAGTTCGCATCGCCTGACTGGGTTACAGCCACAAATTTAGATATTCAGTGTTTTTGGGATTTTATGAACGTACATGAATGCGCCAGGCATGTATTGAAAAAATAAGAAAATAACAGGAAAACTATGAGCCACAAAGGAACCCTTCCGAAAAATTTGTGGATCATTTGAAATTGATGGACCTGGGGCATTTCCGAAACATGGAGTGTGTGTGGCAAAAGCTGTGTTTCACCATCGTTGAGCTGGTGGGATTCTTGTTCAAGGTGCCCGGTTGCAGGTTGGAGGATGGAGCCATATGGAACCCATGAACTGGACAAGCAAAATCATGTCTCTTCAGGTTGAAAGCCGAGATGTAACTGGGATGAGCACGATGAGCTGCGGTTCAGAAGTGTAGTTGCTTCTATACTTTTTTGAATTTTGAAGTAATACAAATTTCTGACCGGAGCACACGGCATTCCCCAAGCGTCCTGGGCATTTCTCATGTTGAAAATTACTGTCAGCCAGGTGCTGCTTTCCAACATCAAGGCCATTGAGCAGAACACCCGCTATGTGGAGGAGGATTTGAACAGGTGCAGTTTCTGGGCCGGGCTCCATGCGATTTTCATGGCGCGGCCAGATGTGACCAGCCTGACTGGGTGGGATAGGCATGGCTAGGCATGGCTAGGCATGGCTAGGCCTCCCAGGCTGCTGGAGGAGAAAACCTTGCGCCTTCCAGGTGCTACTTCCTAGCGGACCTGCAGAACGAGGAGAAGTCCAAGTCCACGCTGGAGCGAAAACGAGCTCGGGAGGCGCCGGGCCACGAGCCTTGCGGTCGGGTGCTGGGCGTTTCACGGTGGCGTTTGAGGGGTTGATGACTGGTTGATGATGACCAGTAAGGGTTGAGGATGGTTAGGGGTTGATGATGTGGTAAAGAAGGGTTACTTGTTACTTTGTCAAAAGCTACTGGTGGATTAGAGTTAATGATGGTTCGTTACTGGATTGTATTGCGGTAATGGTTGATTGATGCTTAAGCATCCAGGTTGCAGAAAAGCCTACCAAGTATAGGAACTCATGGTCCGTACAAAACCCTGAAAACCATTGATTTTGTGAGAAAAAGTAGTCTCAGGCATGCTGCTTTGTATTCTCAGGTGCAGCCCCTTTTTGTAGGGGGTCGATCTTAGGGTGGATATGAGTTTTTGTAGGCATGGTTGATGGGTATCATGTAAAATAATTTACGCAGAGACACGTGTATTTCGTAGGCTGGCTTTACGCGTGTTATGAAGCCTGTCATATGAAGCAAGCCACAACTTTGTAGGCTCAACTTATGGATGTCATGTGAGCGACACTAAAAACCTCCGTATTCATTTGCAATTGCAGTTTATGGCCCCTACAAAACATGATTCGGACAGGTCATGATTTTAAGTTGGAAAACACCTGAAAAAACATATGGGATCCATTGCGGAGACGCCAATGTTTTGTAGGCTCTGAGTCGGCGCCGGGTGGAGGTGGACATGCAGCTTTGTAGCCAACCACATGCCAATGTTTTGTAGGAATGGGGCCAAACACTCCAGATCGTACCTACAAAGCTCGTGTACAGCTATCAGGGGTGAACTCGAACCCAGATGCTTAAGCTACATGGTTCAGTGGTGAAACGATGGCGATTGATATTGTTTACTTAATCCTAATGAATGGTAGGAGTTACTAAACTGGCGGAAAATACCGCTTGTGCTTGGAGTTAATGAGTATAGGTACTCGTCGTGAAAAATGTTCATGATGGTTATCAGAATGGCACATATCACTGAAAGGGTGCCAAAAATATTCAAGAATTGATTCGGAGTGGTTGATAGCTCAGGATTGGCAGTGCTTGATAACGATTTATATTTAGTGGTTTACAGCAACCATTTTCAATAATCATTCCGGACAGAAAATTATTTGATCAACTTTTATTGAATATCAACCAATAAAGGTGGTTATTACCCACCAACCATCACTGAAAGTGATGACCATTCTCAGCAGACGTGATTTGCCGATGGTGGATGAGACTTTCAACTGCACCTTGCAGCCGTGGTGACAGTTCGCTACCCTCCTGTCAAGATTTCTGGTGACCTGTGGAACTCGCAGCTTTCTCTTCAGCACTCAGACCAATGCCACTTCAAGTATCTATACTCACTTATTTTCACTATTTCTCACTGATTTTCACTCTTCATCAATCCTTATTTCAATCATACTTGGCCTTAGTGAGATTGATCTTAGTAATTCAGACCAATGATTGCTGAGTGTCATGCTTGAGTCACTTTTGCAGAAACTTTGGAGAAGTTGCTTTCAGTTCCTGTTTCATTTGTAAACATTCAACTCGGACAATTGTGCCG
The DNA here is from genome assembly GCA_009767595.1 of Symbiodinium kawagutii. Lineage (NCBI taxonomy): Eukaryota > Dinophyceae > Suessiales > Symbiodiniaceae > Symbiodinium > Symbiodinium kawagutii. Next base: position 638,657 of record VSDK01027004.1, on the reverse strand, counting down.
TTTCAGAGAGCTGGCAGATTTCGGAACCGTACAGTACTCACCACCAAGACCACTACTGCTCCCAAGAGAGCGTACAAAGTCTTGAAAGTGTCGAATTGCTCGGATGGCCCTTTTTTCGAATCATTTGGATCATATGGGGTTGTCATTTAATTCATTTTATGGGACCACCAATCATAGGCATAGGTGTACACCATTTGTTGGACAAATCCATTTGGTGCACACGAAGAGGCGCCACAGAAATCCACGTCAGAAACAGCATCGCTCACCCACGGTCCGATGGCACTGGCGAACTCTGCGGACAGCAACTTCCAGTGGTGGACGCACAGTGTGCAAAGCGGCACGCTGGAGCATTCTGGAGCACAAGTGGCCATGGAAAAGATGCAGAAGGTGGGGTTGCAGAACGAAACGAGGAGAGATCCCCCCTACGTTTGATGGATGTTTATTTCTGGGTGTTGGTTTGGTAGGGAAACCAGTTCTATGGTCGACAATGGCTTATAGCGATTGACTATGGAGGAAAATTTAAGAATGTTTAGTTTAGTTTATTTTGGTATTTTCCCTCTAATTGATTATGAACAAATGGTTGGTTGGGTGGTTGACGAGCATATCTTTCATAGGGGTGGTTCAACCACCAACCAGTATTGCTGGTTCTGTGCTCTTAAGCAAGGAGAAATTCGGAGGCATCCAAGTTAAAGAGCTTGGCAGCTAACAGTTCAAGAGGATTGGAATAACCTTGGCCTTATATGTATCATGACCCACTTTGGTTGCCCATGTGGTTTGTCTTTGTTGCTATTCTTGCAATGCCCCTGCGGATTATCATAAATCATCTTGCCCTCATTTCCACCACCACCCATGATTCTTACATGTTCTTACATGTTTGATGCGTACATGCCTCTTGTGATTGTGTGATGGTTGTTGTTGGTTGCATCCCAACGAGCCCACCCGTAGCAGTGGCCTGGAGCACTAGCGACGCTGGAGGACGCTTCGGGCACCCAGCGGCGCCACTACCTGCGGCTGATGCGCAACCTGGGGCAGAAGGGCCGATGTGCACAGGCCTTCCGAGCAGCTGAGGAGAACCGCGAGCAGTCGCCGGGTCCAACAATATATGGGGGTTTCTCAACATGGGGGTACCCCTACATCATCCATTAATAGTCATTTATAGCAATAAAGCAACCATTTCTTGGGTCCCTTATTCTGAGAAACCACCATATGGGGGTTTCTCAAAATGGGGGGTTGCTCAAATATGATGGGTTTGTTACTATGACTGGTTAATGACTTGCATGATTTGGGGGTCCCGGCATTGAAAAAAACACAATATGTTGGTAGGGGAATTGTGGGGAGAACAGTTCTGGACAGTCGAGCCACACAAGGAATAGCCAGAGGATATACCGATTTTGACCAGATCCAAGCGATGCTCTTCGTGAGAGGCAGGTAGCTTTCTCAATGCGTTTGCTGGTATAGCAAGTATTTGACTCTCTAACCCCTCATGCTTGTCATCGGCACGTGGAAGCTTAGAAACATAGTGAACTAAAGACACCTGAAGACCAACATGTTTTTCAGTATTTAACTATGAGTTCACTGTTTACTAATATAAATACATACTGTCAGCTCTAAGGGTCTAACATTAGGCCCGCTGTTTTCCATTGAAGCCGTGCAACGGTTCCAGGAGATGAAAAGCTGTGGCCTTGCGATGGACGTTCTGTGCTACGCGGCTTTGGTCGAGGCCGAGACTTTTGTAGACTGTCCACCTACCTTAGTGGTCACATGGTTACAGCGCATGTTGACGCCAGGATTGCTTGGCACATCATTGGAAAATCGTTGGCAACTGCCAACATCACAAGGAGTACACCAAATTGTGCTGCTTTAGTTGGTCAACAGTTGGTAAATGAATGTAAATGAATGTAAATGATCAATGTTAGTTGCTTCCACCAATGATTGGTTGGCGAATAGCAGATCAAATTAGAGTTTTTCTAATCCTCGATCAACAGTTGGTCCCAGTTGCTTCCACCAACAGGTTATCACTATAGTTACATTAAATCGTTGGTCAATCACATGCTAAATTCCAACTACGAGTTGCTTCCCTTCTAACCAACAGTTGCTTCCACCCAGCCACAAAACTCACTAAACAGTTACTTCCACCAATAAACACTAAGAATGCACTCAAAAAGTCAACCAGTCCAGGGGCTCATCGTTCGACGTCGCGGGCACCAGGCCTGCTTGCGCGCCAGTCTGCTGGACCGAGCCCTGGAGACCTGGAAGCAGATGCGACGGGAGCTGGGCGCCAACACGCCGCTGCCGGAGGCGAAGCGCCGGGGCCAGCGCGGGACCAGTGAAGCCAGGGAATGCCAGGGATGGGTTTTTCTGGAGATCATACTTGGAAAGCATGGAATATGTTGAAAGATTAGTTGAAATATGTTGAAATGTTTTTCTTTTTACATGTGTTCAACATTTGTATGTGATATGATTTTGAGTCTATTTGTCTAGATGATATGGGCGTATGTTTCACGTCTTTCAAACACGATCAGGTGATTCGATGAGGCACATACTTTTACGTAAAAGTTGGAGATTGCTTAAAGGTGATTGCACACACACATTCGAACCCCAGCAATGACTTCAGGCTTAGAGTTATGTTTGGACAAACTCATTCGGGATTTTCCACCTGGGAAACCCTTGTTGTAAACACCTAGGGGGGTTGACAGGTCAATTGTCCAAAAACAACGGCTCTGGGAACCACCATCAAGCTCCATTACCCTCATCAACCATGAACTCCTGGTCATCCAGTGGCAACTACCACCATGAAGCCATGAAGTCACCAGCCCCCATGAATTCCAACCCAGCTACACGCCAGGAGACTCACAACGACTTCATCAGCGCATGTGCTTTTGCAGGTCAATGGGAGCGAGCTGTAGCGCCCTGGACTCGTTGAAGGAAGTGGTGATGGGCCGAACCAAGCATAGTGCTTGAGAACGACGAAGAATTGTGGGGTTACTGAATGTTCTCACTCGCCCCAACAAATATAGTTGCTAATGAACACATCATTGAATGGTTAATGTTCATGATCTAGTTAATTAGTTGATGTCACTCATGAAGAAATGAATTGATCATTAAACTGTATGATGAACAAGATTGATTACTAGTGAACAAACATGACAATTAGATAATCATTAGGTAATCATTAGATAATCATTAGATAATCATTAGATAATCATTACTAGTGCCTAATGAACACACATAAGAATTAGTTCATCATTGGCCTTCGTCCATGGTGCGTTGATTTCTGCAGCTGGCCCCACCAAGGATCTCCTGAAAGACTGGCGTCGCCATTTGACGCCCCAGAACTGTGCCTACGCCAGCGTGGTTCGGAGCTGCTGCCGCTGCAAGCAGTACCCGACGGCCTTACAGCTGATCAAAGAAATGGAGAGACATAGCCACTGGGCACATGCAGCCTGCAGCTTATGGTTGATGATAACAATGGTCAGGGGATGATATGATGGATAGAATAGGCAGGTTCATAACATATATATAGTGATAAGGAGTAAGAATGGCTAATAATGGTCAATGATAGTGGATGATAATAGGTACTGATGGTTGAACACTATCCACATATGGGGGGTTATCAAGCCAGTTTGGGGTACCCGCAAAGTTATGGATGGTTGATTACTATAAATGGTAATGAAGGAGGATTTAGGTGTCCCCCCATTGTGAGAAACACCCTTATCATAAGTATGGTGGATGTTCAGTTATCCAAGGTTGATGGTGTAGTACTTGGATGTACTTGGAAGGTCCAGGTACTTTGTTGGGGTGTTAGATTGGTGCAGCACACTGCTGCCAGAAGCGGTGTATCTCAGAAATATGGATCCAGTTTAGCCACCCACATGTTCTAATTTTGCTAGATATAAACCTGGTTGCGTGCGTGTGTGCGAGACCAATTTGGTTTTCCCTCGGGTACAGTAGTTATTTTTTGAGGGCACTCATTAAGTGATATGCTCTTTCACTCAGGAAGGAATTGTGCTAGACCCTTGTCCTCCAAATGTTCCCGAAAACTTCGTTGCTTCTGTTCCATTCAAAAATCGTTGTGCGGAATCCGACATTTTTTCTGTGAATCGCTGTCCTATTAGATATCGTATCACTATGTCACTATAAATCCACTATATAGTGAATCCAATATCCTATATAAATATATATATATATATAGTTCAAAGTCAAGAAGCAGCCTGGTGCGCACCACAGAGCTTCCACGATCGGAACCGTTGTTGGTTCCAGAGAGCTGCTTTGGTGCGGGGCAATCCGTTGTTTAACTGGTGGAAAAGCCCCCAAACAACTTAACTCTCTCCATTGAACTCAATCGATGCTGAATCAGGGAAAAACAAACAGCAACACCAAACAAAAACAAGTCGTCAAACAGAAACATCTCAACAAACACCACCTAACAGCTGAACAAACATCACCAAAACCAGCTCAACAAACATCACCAAACAGCTCAACCCCAAAACCCATGAGAAGATCAGCCCCGGGTGGTTCACCTGGACCAAGCCATCCAGCTTGCCGAGGCCAGGATCATTACCACGCAGCGCAAGAGTTGCGCTTAGAGCTGGTGGACGTGCTGCCCAATGACCATTGGAAGCAATGGGAGATCCTTGGCCTCGGGGGCGCAGCACGAGGGGATGGGATGGTGTGACGATGGGTACCTGTGGCAGTCATCAGTGAAAATCAATATACAGGGGGGGATAAAAGCCAACAATGACAGGAATAATAACCAACAATAACCCACAATAGTAGGAATAATAATCAACAAGAATAGAATATACAGGGGGATAATAACCAACAATGATAGGAATTGGAATGGTACAATGGCAGTGGGTCAACATGGCGGTTTCTCCAGCCATTGGGAACCCCCAAACTGGATGGTTTATTGGTATGGGTGGTTATAGATGATTTGGAGGACCACTATTTTGAGAAACACCCATATTAACGGTCAATAACGGGGATAAGAACCAACAGAAATAGGGAATACAATGGTTAATGATGGTACACCAGGGGTACACGGTTTTGACCAACAGTCATATGTTTGAGTTTGACGATTGTGGTCAAAAAAACCTGCACAATTGAACAGTAGAGGTTAAGAGATTTGCGCGTAGGGATTCAGGTTTACTTTAGCCATTGGGAATTTCAGAGAGGTATATCGATATGCATAGATATTGAGATCTATTGCGCTTCAGGCTCTTGCATCATAATGTTCACTGCCAGACTGATTGTTTCTCAGTTTTCCCCATGGGTATATCAGGACCCTTTGTTCATGGGTCCATGTGCTCTCCCACTTTTGATCCATATCTACGAGCTCATGCCAGATGAACCAGAGGTTGGACGGTTACAAAATGATTTGCAATCACAAGGTCGCATCCTTTCGGTTCAATTGCAAGTCAACCGTTCCAAAATTATTTGCGATTCAACCTACTGAAATTCCTTCAAAGACTTCCTATCGGTTGATTTCAGTTGGCTTGTACGGCACCATGTTTTGCTAGGCAGGTGCCTTCACTTAGAAAGGGCCTATCGGTCGTCAAATGTTAGTAGTCTCATTGTAATTGACCACTGCGCATATGATGATACAGGGGCTGGTTGCTTCCCGTTTCATGGCAAAGGCCAACAGTTCCTAACAACATGCTGCGGCCTTCAGGATGAGTGGAAACAACTCGACAGAACTGTACATTTGAAGGTCACCTGTCCGCCGTTGATGATTCTGTTCATTAAGCAAGCTTCTTGATGATTGGAGACATGATCACAACTACTGATTTGGGTTGAAGGCAAGTACATAACATAGTTCACCAATCTTATTTGGTCAGTTGTCAAGACCTCTGGCTTACCGTTCTGGATAGTTGTTCTACGGGCTGGTTGATTTGTGGCAATTGATTGTACTCTGATGGGAAACCCTGTCTAAGCCAACCAGAACTGAACCCATCACCAGTAAGAAGATTGGACACTGTTGGATGGGTTTTTCATGACTGACTAACCATTCTTATATAATCGGCGTAATGTCAAACATGAGTATTGAAATCAAATGCGTGACAGCCAGGAGATATGAGGAGAAAATGTGAAACATGAGCATCGAATTCAAATGCTGACAGTCAGGAGATATCAGGAGATAATGTCAAACATGAGCATTGAAATCAAATGCGTGACAACCAGGAGATGTGAGGAGATAACAGCCAGGAGATATCAGGAGATAATGCCAAACATGCATTGAAATCCAATGCGTGACAGACAGGAGATATCAGGAGATAATGGCAAACATGAGCATCGAATTCAAATGCGTGACAGCGATGGCTGTTAGCTTGCTAATGGCTGTTTAAAGATATAGCTGAATTGGTGTAAGCTCACCTACCCCGATGGGTCTCCTCCGTGCCACTTCTCTGTTCCATCTCTCCCCTCTGGCTATGCCGCCATCTCTATCTTCGTCCTAAGCAGGACTTCCTTTTTGTTATGATTGCGTGCTTTCACTTGGGACTGTTGGGGCATCAAAATGTTGAGGCCCTTGTCTGAGTCAAGCGACCTGCATAACAAGTGAAAGCACTTTTTACATGGACATTTCAAGTTTTGAATTTCAACCGGTTTTTCCATGTACTCACGTTTGTCACATTGAAGCAACATGTCAAACGTTTCTTTTGCAATGACATTCAAAGCATTCAGTGATGTCAGTCGAAGTTGAGAAGAAGAAGAAGAAAAGAAAGAAGAAGAAGAATAGGAAGAAGAGGAAGAAGAGAAGATTTGAGAACTCATGCAAGTTCACTCCTTGGTCCAAACGGGACTCAAGTCATTCTTTCACTCCCTGCTGTTGGCTCAGCACGGGTGGGAAGGGAGTGATAGTTTTCTGTGATAGTTGGGTAGCCATTGACACGTTCATCAAGGGTTCCTCACAGTTGTCGGATTGAAAGAAGTTGTTGCTAGCTATGGAACAAGTTGACACTAATCTAGAGTGCCTTTCGTGGTTTGCAAGAGTTCCTTCAGTGAGCAATGTTGCAGACCCTCCAAGCAGAGGATCCTTGGAAGAGATAGCGTTTCTAGGTCAGGTAGAAATCAAGCATCCGACATGCCCTTTGTGTAAAGAACCTCTCCTCACTATCATCTAAATTCTTCGATTCGACGGCAAAGAACATTGAGAGCCCAAGTATCGGCTGAAGCGGACCAGGGATTGATCTTGATCGATTTCCATCCTGGCGAGAGCCCAAGTATCGGCAAGCCACGGATTGGATTGGTCATGTAAAGACATGACGCCATCTTGTTTACTCAAGGTGAATTCTTTGAACAGGAATTGGCATCCAACCATGCACTGTTGATTCGCCAGTTGTCCCGCTTTTGGTTGATATGAATGTTGTGCTACAACTTTGAGAGAATGTTACCTGCTTCGATTGTTCAGTGTTGGAGCTTGCTTTGAATCTTTGCAGGCAGTCTTCAACCTCAACTTGTCATCTCCTCTCCTTCGGTGATCGACGAGGCCTGCAGAATGGTACACTTGGAATTTGAAGATTTTAGCTGGACTTGTTAGATCATTCATTTCAGAAACATGCCATGATGCAGTGATGTTGAAAGAAGCATCTGGCTCAAATACAATCTCTTCTGCATCGCACATGGCGACCCCAGACGAAGTCGAAGCATTGCTATTGTTGGCAGTGATTGAAGGGGAGCCTGACACACTGGACGTGCAAGGCCTTGTTGACGCAGTGAACTTTGACGCCAGCCGCATCTCGGCATAACTTTGCAATGTTATGGTACTTTGATTCCTAGATTTTTATTGTGCA
>VSDK01027004.1:554257-630760 GCA_009767595.1 Symbiodinium kawagutii | reverse complement strand
TTCAAGATCTTCGACTGGCTTGACCGCATCCCATTGGGGATGCTGCTGCGGCTGGAGCGTGGACCGTACAGTTTCCGATCACCGTGGTAGGCAGTGTGGATGCGATGGGCTGCAAAGACTCCCAATGTGTATTGAGAAAAAAGCTGCTTGAAGAGCGCTTCAATATTACGAAACAATGCATTTGCTTGGAATCATTTTTGAAAAGTTGAGTATGGACCTTTGGTAGCTTTCCTTTTCGCTTCAGTGTGCATGAGTGACTGCTTGAGATATCAAACTGTGTGCATGTATCGTGCTGTTACCTGCTTCGATTGTTCAGTGTTGGAGCTTGCTTTGAATCTTTGCAGGTAGTCTTCAACCTCAACTTGTCATCTCCTCTCTTCGATGATCGACGAGGCCTGCAGAATGGTACACTTGGAATTTGAAGATTTTAGCTGGACTTGTGAAATCATTCAGTTCAGAAACATGTCATGATGCAGTGATGCTGAAAGAAGCGTCACGCATTGATACTATTTTTGGATCACCGTCAAAATCATTTTGCTTCAACAGGCTGTGTTTGCACTTTCCATTCTTCTTCTCTTCTTTTTGCATTAGGAACGATAAGATTTTCATAGTTGCTGGGATAGCAACAGTATATTTGAAATGGGCTTAGTTGCTGCGAAAGCAACAACTTCGAGAGTATGCTGCAGTCATCAGAAACAAGTATCGGTAATATAAAGTGAAGATAGGATATTTTCATAGTTGCTGTGATAGCAACCGTATCTGTGATAGAAATATAGTTGCTGTGACAGCAACCCTATTATATAATATACCACTCTGGAGTTATAGAACAGATTTCCGATCAATTGCAAGGATAAGGCAGTGTTTTTTTCAAAGACCATCTTTGAGATATTGTCTTGCGTTGTGTTGTCTTTGGTCTTGGAACAAGGTTCGATCGAACCTTGAGGTCAATGGTTCTCCGGGGTTCGGTTGAATCCTTCAGTTCAATGCTTCTGAACAGCTATTTTTTGAATCATTGAGGTTAATGATTCTGAATGGTTTGGTTTTAGTTTAATGGTTCTGAATGGTTCGGTTGAATCCTTAAACCAAGGGATAATGCTCAAAAAAGACAAATATTTTTCAAGAATGAAACCAAGGGATAAAGCTTAAAAAAGACAATCATTTTTCAAAAATCAAACCAAGGGATACCATACACGTGGCCAATCTAGTGTGGCCTGTCATTGACGTGGCTATCAGGGGGCGTGCCAGCCAGGAGATATCAGGGATAATGTCAAATATGAGCATCGAATTCAAATGCGTGACAGCCAGGAGATAACATGAGCATTGAAATCAAATGCGTGACAACCAGGAGATACCAGGAGATAACGTCAAACATGAGCATCGAATTCAAATGCGTGACAGCCAGGAGATAACATGAGCATTGAAATCACATGCGTGACAGCCAGGAGATATCAGGAGATAATGTCAAACATGAGCATTGAAATCAAATGCGTGACAGCCAGGAGATTTGAGGAGATAATGTCAAACATGAGCATTGAAATCAAATGCGTGACAGCCAGGAGATATCAGGAAAGAACGTTAATGAGCATCGAATTCAAATGCGTGACAGCCAGGAGATAACATGAGCATTGAAATCAAGTGCGTGACAGCCAGGAGATATCAGGAGATAATGTCAAACATGAGCATTGAAATCAAATCCGTGACAGCCAGGAGATATCAGGATATAACGTCAAACATGAGCATCGAATTCAAATGCGTGACAGCTAGGAGATAACATGAGCATCGAATTCAAATGCGTGACAGCTAGGAGATAACATGAGCATCGAATTCAAATGCGTGACAGCCAGGAGATATCAGGAGATAATGTCAAACGCCCAAGACAAACGTAGCAAGGTTTCCCAAGACATGAGTTACCATCATTAGTCACTGGTCACCAGCATCAACCTTTGTCAATCACAATTATGAATTTAACCAAACCTCCACTAGGATGAAATCATTTAGGATAATTGTGAAAGGCGTGTGTTCGAATTTGCTTCAGCAACGCCAAACGCCCTGAGGACCAGCCGAGCACATGATCACCCTCTCACCACTTGGAGTCAAAACGGCGCCAAGAATGACACTGAGGAGCTGACTGAGTAGCTGAGAGCTCAAAAAGACACAACGCCCAGCTGCTTTGGTACAAGGTGGGCCCCTTTAGTTAGCTAACTTGGGTTATAATTATAACTAGGGTAACCACCAGTTATGGTAGATTTTCTTTCAATCACATGATTGAGTTCTCGTTGGCTGGGAAAGTTACTGGTGCTTCTTGGTGATAGTTAACAGGAGAACACATTCCTCATGATACATTTTTCATGGGTAAATCAACAAGGTTATCGACAGCTTCAGAATTCATAGGGAAACCATCAGCCCAATACTCCATCCCATCAGAATGGCCGCATTTTTTCAGCGATCGCCATGTCTACCAGAAGGTGCATCCCATCCCATGAGGTCGCTGCTCCCCAGGTGTGTCAATCATTTGATGATTTCCCAAATCAGGGAATCTCGAAATATGTTATCTTTACCACTAAAAATGGTCAAAAAGACTCACTACTTTGGTGCACCAGTGGGTTTGTAGGGGGACTCCACACACGTAATCCCGTGGAGTGCCCCCCCGTGCAGTGGATGTCCCCCCCCACTTGGGCGCAGATGCTCAAGTGCTTCAGCAGTCGTCCCAGCTGTCGGCTTGCCAGGTGGATGCTGCCCTGGGACCAAAGAGCTCCGATACTCCCAAGTGTGCCGGGACCTTGGCCCAGCAACTGCATTTGCAGCTATAGCAACAGTGCAACAACTGGAAATCTGAGCAAGAACTGGAACCAGGAGTCAACATGTTCAGATCAATCCTAAATATTTCAGGGCTTGAGCATTTCAGTGTATTTTGGAGTTCTGGAGATGGTCGATCTGATTAATTCTTTGGTATCAAGATAACTGCAGGATTATAAGCCACTCATGACCTATAGGTATTGAGGATCAGCGAAACTATACGTGGCTGATGTCTTTTCATATGCAGTGATCCTGTAGTTGGTGTGTCCTATCGTTCTCCGACACTTCTCAACTAGTAATCCCTATAATTATCTCAGCCTATGGCTAGTACCAATGGTGAATACCAACATTTCTCCTATACACTTACTAACACACATAGTTATACCGTTATACCAGTATCTCAAGCCACCATAGTTGATACCTCATAGGCACACTTTTAGGGTGGTTTCTCAAAATAGGGGTACCACCAAATCACCCAATATGAATCAATTTATTAGTAACAAACCGACCTTTTTTTGGTTCCCCCAATTTTAAAACTACCAGAAAAGGACCATGATCCTCAAAGGTTTTTAAATCGGGGGAACCCACAATTTTTGTTAGATCCTGAAGGAGGATCCTGAAGGAGTCTATTTCTTAAAAGACTATGATCCTCCCACGGTTCTCCCACCCTGCAACTGCCACGTGTCTCCAGGATCTCATCATCGACCTGCACAACACCACAGCAGCCACTGGCGTGGCCTTGCTCATGGCTCCGGACGATGAGTTGCTTGGACGGCAGAGCGAGCGGCCAGGGCAGTGACGGGTGAGGGGTTGATTGCTGCTTGATGATGGCCAGAATTGGCTATGGGTCAATATTAGTTATCAATGACGGGGGTTAATAACCAACAAAACTATAGGAAAACCGCCTGGTTAATGATCGGGGAATCAGGGGAACTAAGGGTTTTGACCCACAGCCAATTCGCTGGTAAATTGTGGTTATGGTTGATAGTGGTTGATAATGGCTGGTTTAATGACGGTAATTGACTATTGAATGTGATTGATGGTTGATAAGGATTGATCATGGCTAGTAGTGTTTAATGATGGATGCTAATAGGTTAATGGTGGTCAATTGATCGTGAATAATGTTGGTTTCTGATTAGTGTAACCCCCCCTAAAGTAATGAAAATAGATGAAACCAACAGGTAGATACTAATCAGAAACCAACATTAATCAACCACTCCTGAAATGAGGACATCCCAGGTACATTGTACATACCCCTGAAACCGTGCACAAAGCTTGCATAGGTAGGGAAAATGCCGGATGTCAACAACTGAGTTCTACGGAAATGAATTGCTGGAAAGCAAAATGTGATGTGCAAAAACAAACGCTTAATGATGGCAAAATAGTACTGGTTACGAGATGATGGTTGATTGGTGCTGAATTGATGGAAGTACAAACATCAAACTCTGCAGATGTTACTGTGATAGCTGCAGGTCAAACATGATCATCACCCTGATTTGGCCATTCTGAAAGGCGCATTCCCTGCAGACGGGGACTGTTCCTGGTCAGCCTCAACATCGCAGGACTGGTCATCGAAGAAATCTTTGCACGTATCAACGTACTGTACATTTGTGTACATCATAGGTTATGTACGACCATGACGCCAAGGGCCTGGCGGTATATCCCTGATTAATCATGGGTTACCATCATGGGATGTAGAACCGTCATGGTTAGATACCACATGAACCACTACTAACTACTATGAACCACTATGAACCACTCTTAACCACTATTCCTGTAGCCACTACTAATAACCACCTCACTATTACTGTAACCACTATCAACCACTTTGAACCACCATTATCCCTCACTATTAACCCCTATTAATACCATAGCCTGCTCCATAGCCTGGTCCCGTCCCCGTCGTATCCCGTCGATGTTGCGACGCGACGTTCGAAACCGTGCGTGCGTGGCGAGGTTCGCGCATGAGATCGGACACCATCTCATGAGCTTGGACGACTCCGTGAGGGTGCGGGGCTGGTCATGTTCCGGGGGATATAACCATTGGTTGATAATAACGGTTAACAATGATGGTTAACCAATGGTTAATAATTAACAATAGTGAATGATGGTCAATGATGAATGATGGTTAATGATGGTTGATGATGGTTGATGATGGTGAATTAATAGTGGTTATTAGTGGTTGATCATGGTCACTGGTGGTTTATTAATGGCTATTAGTGGTTCATAGTGGTTAATGGTGATTAATGACGGTTCATGATGATGGTCAATGATGGTTGATGATGGTTAAAGCTGGTTGGTGATAATTAACGATGGTTGATGATGGTTGATGATGATTAAAGATGGTTGGTGATATTTAATGATGGTTGATGATGGTTGATGATGATTGAAGATGGTTGGTGATCATTAATGATGGTTGATAAATGTGAATAATGGTTAATACGTGTTAATGATGATAAACAATGGTTAATGATGGTTGGTGATGGTTGATCATAATGGTGACCAATGACAGTTACACTGACTAATCATGATACAAATAATACCGATAATGGTAATGGTTGATAATCATGATTAACAATGGTAAACAATCATTGTTAATACTCGTCCATGATGGTTAATGATGTTTAAGTCAATGGTCGTTCATGATGGCTTATAATGGATAATACTAATTGTGACTAATAACGGCCCATCATAATGACTAATAACGGTTATTGATGATTTTATAGTGGTTGGTTCTGGTTGGTTCTGGTTGGTCATGGTTGGACATGGTTGGTATGCAGCCATAGAATGAGTTTTCACACATCCTGTGGGCAGCTGCAATGCAAATGAGTTCTTCTACACGAATAGTTCTCCTGTGTTGCACTCCACGTTTCCACAGGAAGCCCAATGCACTCATGGGTCAACGAACTGATTCACCAACCAACCAACCAACCGACCAACCCACCGACCGACCAACCAACCAACCGACCCACCCAACCAACCAACCAACCAACCAACCGACCGACCAACCGACCAACCAACCAACCTGCTGGATCATTCTCAATGACGCGCGGCGATCGCAGGTCGTGGAGTGGAACGACCAGCCGGATTGGCCACTGTGTCCCTCCATCGGCCGCAGCGGCCTTACCTTTGAGGCAGGGCACAGCCGGTGGTAAGTTGTAAGCTCATGGCCGGTGGCGAAGGTAGTAAGGAACACATGGCCCACCCATGCCCACCTGCCCACCTTGTAGCAGTTGATAGTGCGTGTAATACGTGCAATATGAGGCGACAACTTGTGGACGATGATGATGATGATGATGATGATGATGATGGTGGTGATGATGATGATGATGGTGGTGATGATGATGATGATGATGGTGATGGTGATGCTGAGGAGGATGATGATGATGATGATGATGATGATGATGATGATGGTGATGCTGAGGATGATTGGCTAGCTATCATGGATGGGGTATGCAACACACTATAGGTAGGATATAACCTCCTGACGAGATTACGGGGACGGCTATTAACGAAGCAGTTGTGGGTCAAGAGGCCCAGTACTGCATGGGTACCTGACCATCCTGACCGTGCAGACACCGGTGATGAGTCAGATCTATGGGTTTTGTTGGGTAAATTACCATACCAACATAGCAAACCAACATATAGCAAGTGGAGTCGACTTTTGTCGATAACAGATTCTGTACCGTATCAAGTTTGGTCACTACCTGAGTATAGTGATACGGAGCCACTGTGTTGCTTGCAAAAGGATGAACAGATACCCATGCACGCAGAACGCCCCAGGATACTGGGATAGGGATTGTCAATAATTTCTTTCCGTGATGGAAGTCACAGGTGGCAGTTGTTGTCATGTGACACATGTTAGACTTTCCGCTCTGGTAGTTTAAACTGGCAATGGAAGGTTCACAATTTTTACCTACTGATTTTCCAGTGCTTTCAAGCCAAGTCATCTCAGGGCTGGAGGTATGTGTTGGTTCTTGTGGGGTTTTCCTTTGGGAAGCTAACCTGCAAGCTAAACCTCACCTGTTTTAAAAGGTAAACCAGGTTTAAATGGCGAATTTTCCACGCAACCAGATTAGCCAGAGAGCCACTGAGCGAAGCTGAAATGCAGCGCCTTTGCTGAGCACGCCAGGTGGGTGCCTGCCCATGGGGGTGCATCGAACCAGAGTTGTTTCAGACTTCACGAAGGCCTGCGCAGTCAGACGGGAGCTTTCTGCGGGGTGACAGCGCACATCCACGTGGCTATGGGTCAATATTCACCAACCATAGCCACAATAATCAACAATAATAGGGAAAACCATGGTTATATATGAAAATAGGGAATAATAGGGAATAATAATCAAAAGGGAATAATAATCAACAACAATAGGGAAAACAATGGTTATATATGAAAAGGGAACCAGGGGTACAGGGTTTTGACCCACATCCGCATCGCAACTGGTGACATCGATGCAGTCATAGTCGTCAATACGGATATGTGCAGGAAAGTTCCAGGTTCCCCAACTATCCCAGATATGGGTGTTTCTCCAAATAGGGGTGCCCCCCAAATCGTCAAAGATGAGTCACTTGCTAGGAATAAACCAACCATAGCTTTGGCGGCCCCCAAACTGGCTTGAGAAACCATCATGTATAGTTGGATAGTCCAGTGCGATAAAGTTGAGTGCGTGGCCAGAACGGGTATCCAACCTTTCGAATTGTTGGTGAACTTATCCCCCATTATCAACCATCAACCGTTCGTTAACCACTATCGCCCACTATTACCTACTATTCTGCCCCCATTATGAACCACTATTAACCATTAACCATTGGTTAATGATTGGTTGATCATAAACCATGAGCCAATTCCAAAACCAACTATATATCCAACCATATCCAACCTTATCATTAACCATTACCCATTACTCTTAACCAATGGTTATTCAAACCTATTAACTTAACTATTAAGCACTCATCCCCTATTACTAACCACTTTAAATCATTAACAATTGGTCAACCAGCATCAACCAACCAGATCTGGCCCAAGATGGTTAACCATTATACAACATTATACAACCATTAACCTATCATTCACTGAGCAGATCTGGTTGGTTTGGTCAACCTTTAACCATTAACCACCATTAACCATGAACCAGACAAAACCATTATACAATCATATATACAACCATTAACCATTGGTCCACCAGTCACCACCTGGTGCCCCACTAGGGACGCGGTAGGCTGGTGATGGCCTTGTTGGACTACGTGGATCAGCACAACGCCTTGGTGACCTCAGGTGTCGCCAAGCCTCAGGAGGCTTCACGGTTTCGGACCGTTTCGGCGCGGCTGAAGTGATTTGAAGTGGCAGAACTGGGGATTTAGTGGTTTAGCAGGGTTGATAGTGGTTCATAATAAGGGATAATAGTGGTTAAGAGTGCTTATCAGTGGCTTATAGAAGTTAATGATACTGTAGTAGTTAAGAGTGGTTACTAGTGGTTGATCATGGTAGTGGTTTATTAGTGCTTGATCAATCGTGGTTAGCTATAGGTGATGGTTCATAGTGGTTGGAAATCGATGATTTAGTTGTTTTGATGGTTAATATTTAATCCTGGTGTTTTGATTCAAGATGGGGGTCTTTCATATTGATGGTTACGAGTGGTTATATAGAGGGTAATAACTAAAAGCAATGGTTGAACAACAATATGTGGTGGTTTCTCAAGTCATGTGGGTACCTCCAGTTATCATCCAGATTGTTCACCATTTATCGTAATCATAGGCAAGCATTTTGAGGGTCCCCTATTTTGAGAAGCCACCATGTTGTATCATGGTTTCACCCGTTTTAACTATCTTAAAGTGAAAATAGAGGGAGATACATCGAGAGCAGCGACAGATGCAACGACGCAGCTAAGACCAGTCGCAACAATCAAGAAGCAAAAACAACGATGGAGTTGGACAGGTACATGCTTGACATGGGCCGATATGAACAGATATTTTATTTGCCGCAGGGTGATTTGGGCAGACCGATAATGATAACCTCCAACGATCCACAATGGATTGGGGCATCTACTAAGGTCATGAAGCTGTTGCAGAGTTCCTCAAATCCATGTTCCTTGCGAATTTTCCTTGAATCACCAAAGAAACTCTAGCATGGCTATCAGCTTGACAGCTGAACGGAGACTGGTGGGAAATGCTGCACCGAGAAAGGGCAGACAACAATGGCCAGGCCTGTCAACGACTCATACGATCTCCGCATCGGGCAAGATCCATTGGTCTGGAAGGGTGACCGGCGACCCAGGTCTCAAAATGCATGTTTTCACCAGATGTCCACATATGAAATAAAAGCAATCTAAATTGACTTAAGCACCAAATAATTCAAAGATTTTTAAGTTTCAAAAAGCAGCCAAAAAGCAGCTGAACACCAGCTAATTCAGGGTTTTTAAGCTTCAAAAAGCAGCCTAAAAGCAGCTAAACACCACCTAATTCAGGGTTTTTAAGCTTCAAAAAGCAGCTCAAAAGCAGCTAAATGAGCCTAAAAGCAGCTAAACACCATTTAATTCAAGGTTTTCAAGCTTCAAAAAGCAGCCTAAAAGCAGCTAAAGCTAAACGCAAGCTAATTCAGGGTTTTTATGTTTCAAAAAGTAGCCTAAAAGCAGCTACACACTAGTTAATTCAGGCCTTTTAAATGCTATTCAGCTTCAAAAAGCAGCCAAGCCAAAGTCTAATTTGAAGCCTCAAAAAGCCCAGAGTCCAAATTTAGCCGGGCCGTCAATTAACGAGCCAAAATTTTGAAGGCCAGAAGCCATTTTCTGAGAGCACTATGAACCACTTGACCCAACATTTTTCCACAGACTGACTGCTGCAATATCACATTGTCTTTCTGTTGCTCCCCGTAACGATCTTTAGGAACCTCCAGCTGATGATTCAGCAGCATTTGCTGAAAGCATCCGTTTACAGGTTCCAAGAACTCGCTGGCTCATCAAAACACCTGCTGCAGCCACTTGAGTGTTGTAGGAGGCACCTGGGTGACCCCACAAGTTCAAGCCAAAGACCACCCTGTTCTGTCCACTCACCGCCCCGGCCTATGATTGAGGAGGCATATCGTTTGGTACCGTTTGGCATCCACATCAGGTATGTCACATACCCTATGGGACTACTTCATAGTCCACTTCCATGATTCCCCGTGACATTTCATCCCTTGATCATTCTGTTTGGGGAGACCATCTCCCCTGATGCAGGTCACAATGAAAGTGTACCGCTCCATTGGCGTGTCCATGGACTACCCACGTTGTGATGCTGGCGATCCCGTTGGACATGTTGGGTTTCCCAAAGATCAAGTTTTTGCACCAGTGCCAAGATGCATCTCTAACATGTATGCATGTAATTTAGTAATGTTATGTAATGTAATGTTATCTAATGTTATGTAATGCAATGTAATGGTATGCATGCATGCATGCATGCATGCATGCATGCATGCATGCATGCATGCATGCATGTATGTATGTATGTATGTATGTATGTATGTATGTATGTATGTATGTATGTATGTATGTATGTATGTATGTATGTATGTATGTATGTATTAATGTAATGTATGTATGTATGTATGTATGTATGTATGTATGTATGTATGTATGTATGTATGTATGTATGTATGTATGTATGTATGTATGTATGTATGTATGTATGTACCATGAATTGTTTTTTTTTTTGTGTGTACTGTAACATGTTTAGTGAAGTTGCATGTGAACGTATTTGTTTGTGTATGTGCCTACTGTAACATGTTTGGTGAAGTTGCATGTGAATGTGTATTTGTGTGTGTGTATGTGCACTTTTTTTTGTGTACCATTATTGTTTGCGTGTAGATTCACAACTTCGTTTATTTTTAGACTCTCGAGATTATATGCATATAACGCAACAATATATGAATGCATACGAGTACGTGGTATAAGTTTGAGTTGATTCAAGTTCATGACTATGGCTGATTAACAACATCTTCAAGCCAATTTAACAAACGCATGAAAGTGGGAATCTAATCTAGAACAGCATAACTTCTTGCACAAAATATAACACTGCCGCATGGATTTCTCAAAAGCTTGCAACACATGGAAAGAATTGGTAGGGAGTCATCATCATCATCATCATCATCATCATCATCATCATCATCATCACCTTGAAGGTTGATTTGGAGGTGGAAAATGGCTGTGGGAATGAAGATATCACCAGAGCTGTTTCCATGGGCTTCTTTTCAAGTCGCAGATTTTGCAAAAGCCACATTTTCGAGTGACCAAAGCTACAGAATGTTCCTCATCATTTTGTGGGATGCACATTGGCAGACTCGAGCCATTCCTTTTGAGTTCCCTGTGCAAAAGCTGGATTCCAAGGCGCTTCGGGATTCTCCCGAACTAACGACACAAATGAGTCATTTTGAGTGGGAGAAAACACCCATTTACTGACTACACCATTTATGAATAGATACCTGTCTGAGTAATCCTTTCTTGGATAATTATTCATGATGGTTAATGCTAGTCAGTAGTTGCGTAAGCAATGGTTGATCATGCAGTGGAACAACTGAGGAGAACGACTAGGTTCAATATTTTTGTTATCAGAAACATTGCCCACGATAGTTGCAAGGTCATGAAGCATCATGACGAATAATCCAGAACAAGCATGGAACACACCACGTCCGAACACATCCAGCCACATCCCACCTGGGTTCAACTACGTTCAATAACCACCTCCAACCATGTTCAACCCACGTTCAAGCACCTTCAATTGGCCCCCCAAGGTTCACCCCAAACTGCAAAACAACGACTTCAGCGAGCTCTGTGATGGCCACAAGCTCAATGGCAAGTGCGGGCAGCAGTTGATTGGATGTGAACACTAGGAGTACTAATATGGTTACTGGTTGGTGATCTTAAGACACCCCTTGTACAGTAGTTGGAAACAACGATTAGAAAATGGTTTCTAGTTGGTGGTCTACTGGTTACTGATTGATTGCTTGGGCTATTTCATTTTCCATAGGAATCAATGATGTGGAATGGTTGGTTGATTGACTGATGATGTATTTGGGATGGGTTATAACCAGTTAACTAATTTTGAGGTGTTTTTGCTAACATGGGACCCCAGTGGTAGTTGGGATATACCCACTGTAAGAATGCTCAATGATAAATGGCGCTTAATCAGAACGATTAATGGTTGGCACTCCTTGACGGATATTGGTTTGGCACGACTAATGATGGTTACACTCTGGTAAACTAACATGGCAATGGAAAATCCACCAATTATTGATGGTTTCCCATGGTTTTCCCAACAAAATGGTCAATTTTACATTGCCAGGTTAGTTTACCAGAGGTTAACATTCGTTGTGTTTGATTGATCACCAACACCGGATGGTCACCCCGGGGGCTCAGGGGTGACCAGTGACACTGGCACCCGATGACGAGGCGTTGAAAATGCTGAGACATCAGAAGCAACACTTGTCCAGTCAATATGCTGGAATCGTTCTTCTGGCATGTTTTATGTTGATTTTTAGGTTGAAAATGGTGTATTTTGTTCAGAGCCATAATGAGCCCAGGATACGTGTGTCAGATATGGGTGATAGAGTTGTTTCTGGGGACCGCCTCAACAACCTCCAAACATTGGTGAAGAAGTGAATTTGTTGAGTGTTGCGGTGCGAAGCCGGGACCCGAGGTTGGTGTTCACCACTCCCAAGGTAAAGTGAATTGTAATGAATTGTATGTTAGTCTAATCACATCCCCTTCTGTTTCTGGCTAGACAACGCTTGGTACTTATCTACTTTTCCGCGCATAATCGATTTCCATATCTAAAATATTCTATGATATATGTTTTTCTCAAGACCAGATTGTGTTTGTGCCCCAGACTTTTTCTGAAGGAGCTCTGAGGTGATCCACTTTTCATGACTTTTGACGGTGAAGAGGTGAAGTTTGACCGAAAGTCTCACAAGGTCCGGATTCGTTTCAAAAGAGCCTTGGAAACTGTTCCTCCACTGGGGAGGTTGCACAGTGACCTTAGTGGAATGCGTGGTTGGTTGTGATTGTGATTGGTCATAGATATGGTGGTGCACATAAAGTTGATGTTGAAGTTTACATGCAAATGTTTTTTCTTTCTCCGGGTAATCTTAGAGTCAGCTTTGCTTGGTGGGTGACCTCAGCTGAAACCATTCACATTTTTCTCACCATTTTCTCTGACCATTTCCCTCACCTTGTTTCAGGATTCCAGTGAAACCAGTTGCTTTCAGAGCTGTGTGAAGGTTCCAGAGAAGTATGACAAGGTCTATGCCTTGTTTGTAAACGAGGCTGCGTACTACGAAAAGAAGGTGCTGCTGACCCCAGTGCTGCCGTTTCGTGTGGGTAGCCTGGTAGGGTATGAACAGATGCAGCCACTCCAACGCAGGAAGGAAACAGAGAAATCGAGCCTGACTTCAGACATCGTATTTTTTGAATGTATTTGTTGCGATTTGTGGTCTATCATTCAATTCATCATGTATCATGGCTATCATACCTACCACCGCCCCCAACAAAAATGGCAATCCGCCTCGACAAGGATCGACCCCCCGTCAACCTGTGTTGAAGAGCCAGCTGTGCCGGTGCAGGTGGCTCTCATGTTGATGAGCTGTGGAGAAGCTCGATTTTCAAAGTTGACCAAAGCCTGAGCATGGTGAGGTCTGGGCTCCAGATGTCGTGGAAAAGACATCTCAGTATTGCCTGGTACCCAACAAGCTGAGCAAACCAGCTGAAGTTTGTTGGTGTATTAAGAATTGGTTCCATTTGCTTTGGTTCCCCACCATGCACTTTTCAATCATCCAGAAGGAGTGATGTTGCTGCGCTGGGTGGTTGTAGATCCTCGGAGCTTATGGACAGCCCCAAATGATGAAAGAAATCAAGCCAGTGGACAGAGCTCGAGTCAATGGAATTGTTCCAGTCCCAATTCAAACCACCAAGGACCAGACCGATGTTTGATGAACTCATCCAGAAAGATAATTCGCAAAGCGTTCCTGGTGTGATGGGACCAATGGAAGTCTCCAACAAGAATCAACCCTGCCGGCAAGATCCAGGAAGTATCCACACGATAACAGATAACATATATTACTGACCTGAACCTTTTTTGAAAGCAGCGGTGGTTGTGGAATACTAAGGGCCGCTGTCCTTTTCTTTGTTTTCAAATGGCCACTTGGCGAGTTGCCAAGTGAAAAACCTTAAGCCCCTGCAACTGAAACAGAGATGTTTCCTGCAACAACTAGTTGCACAACTAGTTGCACAACTAGTTGCATCATTGTAATCGTCACAAGGTCGGGAAGATCTTTGCATACGATTGGTTATTTGTTGTGTATCCACACCAAGATGATCAAAACATGTTGAAATAAGATGAACTAATTGTGAGTTGTTGGGTCCCAGGCATTTGTTTTGATTATTTTTCGATGCGCACTGATGCAGAGTGCAGCATTGCCGTGCCCAATGTGCAACACCGTTGGCATGGACGAGCCACCCAAAGTGATGGTTCCAATGAGCGCGCGTGTGGCGTTGTTCTGAAACACAGCTTCCGATCGATTGGTCATATAGAAACTTGCTGTTTGCATTTGCAAGACATGAGCTGGTACAGATCCGCTTGGCCTCAAGTCTTTTGTATATACCAATCCGTAGGCCAGATGTTTATCTCCAGTTTACTGGCTGGTTGGGAGGGAGCTGAGGGCTGGAAAGCCAAGATTTGGTCAAGGGTGTGACGGGGCGATTCTGGGTTTGGAAGTGAAGGTTTTGACACTAATCCGCCATGACTTTGCCATGAATTAGTCATGCATTAGCCATGAATCAATCACAAATTAACCACGAATCAAGCCTGAATTGGCCATTGGGCCATTAACTAATCATCATTCTTAACCATTATCTAGCCATTCCAAAACCATATTCAACCACAACCGACCTTTAATTAACCATGAATCAGCCATGAAGTTAGCATCCATTCTCAGACTTCTCGGCTCAGAAATGATTTGTGTAGCCGCCAAATAAAGCTCAGAGCGCCTCGTTGAGGTGGGCAGTGGGTCCCAGTGGGTCCGGAGCTATGTTTTGATACGTTCTGATGGTTTAGAAGTAGTGGTTAATAGCTATAAATGTACATACTACTTGTAGAATATGGGTTCAAATTGTGGCTAATAGCTATGCATGTACATACTACTTGTAGAATAGTTAAAATTGTGGTTAATAGCTTATATTATATGATACATAGATACATCTTCAATCATTAAAACAACATTATATGTTGGTAACTGTAGCTAATGATGATTCAGTAGTGGTTACTTGGTGGTTGATAGGTTTTGATGGTTACTTGGTCAGACTGGGGTTTAGCAATATATAGCTGGGGGTTACCCGACAAAATGGATGGTGTATTACCATGAATAACAATTATAAGTGGATTAGTTGGGGATCCTCTATTTTGAGAACAAAATTATAGTGTGGACATTTAGTGATGTATCAACGATTGCGCATAGATCTAGTTCCACATGCATATGTAAAACACATGCAGCAAGAAAATTGCTTTAGTTTAGGGTCAGTTTGATTGTTGGGTGTGGTGTTTATCGTGCCCTTGGCGTTTGATCGTCCAGTGTTGATAGTCTGACTGGTGAGCACCCTGTTTGTCAGCTGGTAAAACCATTGCTGGCTTGTTGGGGAGCACGTAATTCATCCATTGTACATGGGAAACTTCCTCTATATACCTCGAGTAATTGCCGAGTAAAGCAGATCCTCAATGCTCCCCATGATCATTTTTGTCAGTATGAAGAAGTAGCTGCCCTGTCGCTTGTGCGAACTCGGCCTCAGAAGTTTTCACTCTTAGGTGCCAGTGTTCCACGTTTGAGTCAAGGGCCTCTAGTCTTGGCATGCTGTTCAACCCCGTGCGTGCTTTTGACCCAAAACCATCATGAATTTGCAGAGCACGGCTATGACCAAAAATGGTGGTTCCACAATGCCGCTTCCAAATGTTTGTTTCTTGCGTGTGAGATCCGTATGAATAGCCCTTCATATTTCATTGATGGTAAGCTACAAGAGATTGATGGCAGCAAGTAGGGGGTGGTTTGTCAATCTCTATCATTGCTATGCTGGTTGCTGGTTTTACTTTTTATTTTCCATAGTAATTCTTTGCACATGGCTGGCTAACAAGCATATTTTTCATCGGGGTGGTTCAACCACCAACCAGTAATGATCATAATCAACCATTATTACCGTATAGAACCATCATTAACCATTGTTAACTACTATAGTTAACCATTATTAACCATTCTTAACCACTAGGGGGTTTCTCAGAATAGGGCTACCCCCAAATCATCTATTAACAGTCATTTATATAGTAATAAACCAACCATAACTTTAGGGGTTCCCTATTTGAGAAACCACCACAGAGGTCAACCATGGGTGGTTCAACCGCCCAGCCAACCGTCCATAAAGATCGACGATGGCGGATGTGCCAGGCTTCTCATGGCAGAGGCCACTGAGGTGGAGGTATTGAAGGCCTGCGGTCGCCATCGTTGCGGCAATTTTTCAACGGCAGAGATGTGGCTATGGGTCAATATGGCCATGGATCAATATTAACCAACCAATTTCATGGTGGATAATACCCAACAAACTATAGGGAAAACAATGGTTAATGATGAGGAACCAGGGGTACAATATGGTGGTTTCTCAAAATAGGGGACCCCCAAAAATGGTTGGTTTATTACCATAAA
Organism: Symbiodinium kawagutii; assembly: GCA_009767595.1. NCBI lineage: Eukaryota > Dinophyceae > Suessiales > Symbiodiniaceae > Symbiodinium > Symbiodinium kawagutii. The sequence continues at coordinate 614,256 of VSDK01027004.1, read as the reverse complement.
TGACTATAGATGGATGATTTGGGGGTACCCTTAGCTTGGTGGTTGAAACCGCCGGCTTTCCAACGAGTCGATTTTCCCATTAACCCACTGAAGTTGAGCATATGGCTTTGGGTCAAAACTAACCAACCAATTTCATGGGGGATAACAACCGACAACAATAGGGAAACAATGGTTAATGATGGGGAAGCAGGGGTACAGGGTTTTGACCCACAGCCATATGGATTCTATTATAAAGATGTTATACATGGTTAAGTATAGGGATAACTAACTCGGGGATTTTCTATGGTTGGTTGATTGGTTGTGGGTCAATATTAATCAACCAACTTTTGGGGGATCATGACCAACCAATAATGAGGAAAACAATGGTTAATGATGGGGGAACCAGGGTTGCAGGGTTTTGATCCACTGCCATGTGAAAGCACAACTAATAATGCCTGATGTGTTCAATTATAGCGAAGCTTTTCATGTTGAATCAGCTTCTTCTGGTCGCACTTGCAGCTTATATCGATTGAAGTCGTTCATGAAATTCGACAACTCAGGCAATTTGTTTGCAGAATCCGCGATTATCATCGCGTTAATTGTCGGAATCCCATGAATTTGCGGTAGGTCTGATTGGCCAAAGCCATTCTTTGCTGGAGTCCTACTTGGATGACCCCCCTGCTCAACGGCCATAGTAGCAGCTTATCGTACCCCATCATCCAGGCAGCCATGGGTAGCTGGCACAGTGACTCCGCGCCAGTTGGACTTCAGCCATTTTCTCATTTTGACCTTCGCCTGCATCTTGATCTTCCGAGCCTTTAAGCATGCGTGGGCTGCAAGACAAGGGCTGAAGGAGAGCTGGTGATGGTGGTGGTGGGTGCTGCAGGTAGTGAGTTAGTTGACATCAGCCCACATGGAAATCCGTGTTCAGAGAGTTGTAGGTAACTAGATGTGTATGTACTGCGGCCGCGGGTCAAAATCCCGTACTCACTATACTCTTGGTGAGTGCAAGCATTGCTGACAAGATCTCTTTAGCCATTACTGTCGGCTGCACACTCTCTAAATGACTATATATATATATATATTTATATTTATATTTGTATTTACATATATATATATATATATGTTGAGAAATCGCCAAAAGTTCCAATGTGCTGACGCCTTGATCTTCACCACAGTCACAGTCGAGAGGAGCAGTGATGCAGTGTGATGCACTGTGATGCCGTCGGCTGAAGCTTCCATCTGAGCTCGGTGGACCGTGCGAGGCTCACCAAGGACATCGGAGCTGGCCAAAGATGCCGGCCCAGCAGCAGTTGGTCACGGCCATTACAGGGCGCAGAGCTCCAATGAGGCGTCGGAAAATGAAAGGAGTTGAGCTTTTGTGATGGGTGGTGATGGGTGGTGATGGGTGGTGATGGGTGGTGATGGGTGTTTTCTGAGTGCTGCTTGAGTTACAGAATCATACCACGAAGTCTGCAAATCTTTGCAATACTCGCCTGGTAAAAAATCCTGGCAACTGCACTTCACAACTGCTCTGACGTGGCTTCAATTCAAACACCGGATCGGTGGTGGCTTGCAACCTTCCGAAGCTGTTGATTGTCGCCTTGGCAATGCCGGTGGTTGTATTGGTTGCATTGGCAGCTTGCTTTGTAGAACACTTTCCTCTACACCTTGGCTACCGCTCAAGCTTGAAACAAGAGATTAGTTTCATTGCAATTATGGCGCTCTCTTTGCGACGCTTGGACTATGGCTTGGACTGGAGTGAGGACAAACGGGAAGTGTAGTGAGTCTAGTGGGTGTGGTCCTGGTGTAGGTCCACGCCGCATATAATGAGTTTGAAATGAGGCCGAATGACCAGTTAGGCACATGATCACATGATTCATCTATATCAATTTACATTTTTTCGCCTGTTCCTGTCGTTGGAAGTTAGGTTCTTTTCCATCACTTTTTGAGGCAACACGGCAACACGATTTGGTTCTGAAAATTGCCAGCATAATATACCACCCACCATTAACATGATGTTTGATTCTTTTTGATAGATTGGAAGCACCACCAAGAATCACTTGAACCATTGAACGACCGTTAAACCACCATTAGACCACCACTAAACCCGTGAGTTCAGCACTGGTTGGTGGAATTTCAGGGTCTCAAGTTGACCAAAATCTTGTTCCAGCGCTGGATTCTGCTTGAGATCTGGGGCGTTCCCAAGCCGCAACCTGCAACGGTGCCCAGGCTTGGCGCGGGCGGTGCTGCCCAGGTGCAGCCGTTGTGGGATGAGCTTCGTGCTTAATAAAGTCAGCTAGGGTTACAACCAGCTTACAAGGGTTATAATAGGGGTTAATAAGCAACAATAGTGGTTGAAACCACCAACCAGTTTATGAAGGCTGGTAGTTTCTGAATTGAATTCTGGTGGTGGTTTAGATCGACCAAACAAACTTTGATGGTGGTGGTTAAGACCAACAAACTATGTTCGACTTAAATGACTGATATACAATTACTAAGTGCTGGTAAAGAGTTGTTCGTCATGGTTGATCCAACAAGAATCAGGAACCAACAAATGATGACTAATGATGGTTGTAGGGCTTTGATTGGTGATGAACACTTGTTTTTCTGAATATTTTTTTGTGTTTTTTCCAATGATCATGCTACCCGTTCCTGCTATTGGGGGAAGTGAGCCCAATCGACTGAAGGTGATGAATGGCAAATCAAACTCGAGCTACTCAGTGGCCCACACTGCTCTATTGAGTTGCTTCGTACTTGCGTCCGAGCAGAAGATCCAAATCCAGTTGGCTTCAGGGACAACTTCTGCGGCTGCAGCGCAAAACCAAGCAATGCAAAGAGTAGACATCCCGATCTAGGTATTTGACTATTTTCTTTTCGGCATTGCATCATTTTTGACCCCATCAGAATTTTGAGTTCGTACAGAAAGCGGCTGTTGCACCCAACAGCAAGGATCGTTGTTGGCCGATGGGCAGCACGATAGCATTTGGGCAGTCAACTGGTGGGCAAAGAGAAGAGCCTGAAAGCCTAGTTGTGGGGTTCTTTTAACATGGACTTGTGGATCCTGGTGATTAATCAGTGATTGATGGAAGGTTGATTTGACGGTTGATGGTCAATAATTGCTGCCTATTTGTGTAATAAATGTTGACTGGTTGGTGGCGTCAAATAGTTCTCATTTCAAGCACACCTGAGCATTTCCAGTTGACAAGGATGATTTTGCAAGGGTTGGGGACTACATTGCTTGATATTGCTTACAAACGGCTTCTCCGCTTGGCCAGGTCATCAAAGTTGATGGCATGTCGATTTCACCGGCACTTCAGCATACAGGCACCCTGGGCTGCAGCCATTAGTGGGCAGTAGGGGCATTGCTGGTCCGATGCTCCAGAGTGAGTGTCTCTCAAAATAGGGGACCCCCCAGTTTTCGTCCAGTTTACTAACCATTGGTAGCAATAAATAAACGAACCATAACTTTAGGGTCCCCAATGGCCTCAGAAACCACCCGTTTTCTAGGGATTCAGTGTGTCATCAGCGAGCTTGGTGAGATATACACGCTGACGACAGCGTGGCACCAGCCGTTGCCTCGAAACACTCTTGTGCCAACGCACTTGAGTGAAGCAGTAGCTGCCCAGCCGGAAATCTGCCATGTCAACCTGTTTGTTGCTTGCTACTTGTAAGATATGTTCATAATAGATTTCTCGCGAACCATGATGAGCCAGTATGCTAATTGTGTCTTGAAATTATCATTCTAACATGATTAGCAGCAACTGCAAGTCGGATATGGGTTCCGCTTCATTGTTCAGAATGACGGTTGTTCTTTGTGCTCTTCTGGTCAGCTTCCAAGCAGCATCTCAAGCATTTCGCGGCTCGAGGCTGACAACGAGCCCGCGAAATCAAGGAGTTGGGCAGCGACTTGGGGACTAACTAACTCTGGAGTTGGTTCTGCACCATGAATCAACAACCGCGCGATTGGGTGGTTCTCAAAATAGAGGTACCCCCAAATCATCCATCACAAACTAACCAGCCATTTTGGGGGCTCCCTATTTTGAGAAACTACCATTGAGTAGTGATGACTAGTGAGTTGCATAGTCCGAATTGCATGAGTTACATGATCTAATCATGCTTATAGCCTAGTCAGTTGAAACTTTGGATGCATTATAAATCCTTGGAACTAGTGAGCTCATGCACAAAGAGCCATCATCATCAGTCGCCCAACTGTTGATTGGGCAAGATTGAGGTAAGCATCCCTGACACAACACCCAGCCTCTTTCACCATAGAATTGGTTATTTCAAAGCATCCCACCAGGAGAGACCGACGGGGCGGCTGCAAAGTTAAGCCAGGCACCGGTTGCAATTCCACTGGTTGCTGCTTGGCAGTTGATGGTGAGATCCTGACTCCGCCTCTGGGATTCTGCCGGGCAACGGCAAATATCATCAGCACCAACCAACCAGCGAGCCAATCCACCCAACTACCAACCTACCCACCTACCAACCTGCCAACCTACCCAACCACCCACCTACCCTACCACCCTCCTAAGCTCCTACCAACCAACCTGCCCCCCTACCCAACCTACCACCCACCTACCAACCAACCTACCCACCTACCCTACCACCCACCTACCCACCTACCTACCTACTCATCGACCAACCAACCAATATTATCAAGCAACATGAAACAACCAACCAGTCACAGCCAGTCCTCCACTTCCACCGCTCCAGGAGCATGGAGGACACAGTCACCGAACAGAGACAGGCGTAGCAAGCGCAACCTGGGCACTGCCATTGCCAGCAGCATCTATGGCTGCCGGAAAGCGTTTCATTTCAGGATTTTCTTGGAACTATAGGTCTCATCCAACTGGGGTCGGAAGTCCAACCATTACCAAGTGGGTGAAGCAGAAATAATTAGCTACATATTCGTTATATATGGCTTTCAATGGTTAATTTCACAGGAAATCATTATAACAATCATTAAAGATCCATGCTAACAAATCAGACGTCATCAACCTCAACAAGAAGCCACCAAGCAACTCTCAGATGTTTTCCGATCACATCATTGGGGAGGGATCGCGAGCCGCGCAGGTGCTATTCCCAAATGCCCAGAAGTTGGAAGAAGCGTGGCAACAGAAGGACTGCTCAGCATTGTTGATTCATGGCTGGTTGCAATAATTAGCAATGGTTTATGTATGGTTTAATGACAGTTATTCGGCATGGTTTAGTGATTATTGGGTATTAGTCATCAGTGATTGCAATAGTAGGTAGGCCAATGACTAGTGATTCTTGGGTATTAGTAGTATCTATAGTGATTATTGCAATAACTAGTAGTCAATTTAGTGATATTCAATATCATGATATCAACTAGCGTTAGGCAACTCATGGTTGCAATAGTGGTCCGCCAAGCTATGGGTGAGGCACCTACCCTGTAGCTTGGGGCCACCAACTGACAGAGAAGGCGACCAAGGAGATGTGACCAGGGGAAAGGCCAATGTTTGAGATGTTTGCAACGAAGAGCTCGTTGGGAATGAACCACGGGTATACAAGATGCAAGTGCAAATGTACCAAATTACTGTACAAGGCTATAGGAGGGATTTATCTTCAGCAAGATATGGGGAAGTTGGCTACAGGGCTCTTGTACCAGGTATCTTGGGGATATTTGGGGATCTGAAAATAGATCTCTCAAAGCCTATCCACCATTCAAAAGTATGACCGCTGTCACTTGCTGCTAGGTTTGGTACATCCCAAGCCTGGGTCGTTCCCTAGGAATGGATGCGTTTGACACCCTGAAAACTCGGGTCGTTTGCAAGTTGTGCACTTCTTCCAGGCGAGAGTAGGACTTGATCTGTGAGACCAAGCAGCAAACATTACATGGCTATGGGTCAAGCAGTTAACCAACCAACTAATGGGGGATAACCACCAACAATCATAGAGAAAACAATGGTTAATGATAGGGGAACCAGCTGTCACATTCATCCCCAAGCTCCGTTCAGGTTGTCCAATGTCGGGTTCCACCAGCAAGTTTTGATGATGTTCATCAGGAAAGGTGGTTTTGGATGGTTTTGGGGGATGGCTGGGTGTGACCTATTATTTCTTACATGGGTATGTGCCAAAATAGTCGTACTTCCAGAACTGTTGGTTTCCTAGTAAAGTGATCATTCTTTTGTGGCGGCCCATTGCTTACCCTATGGCTTAGCACATACCCATATCTCACTAGCATCAGCGGGGGAAACTGAGCCCTAGGACATGCAGAGACAAGAGGCGGCAAAGTCCTCGGAATGGTCTCCGAGGCGGCGAATCTTTGTTATGAGAGGATCTTCAAGTGGTTGGGGGCTTCAGTATGTGGGAACCCCCAGAAATATGGCTATGGGTCAATATTAGCTAACACTTTTATAGGGGATAGTAACCAACACAAAACTATTGAGAGAACAATGGTTAAAGACGGGGGAACCAGGGGTACAGGGTTTTGACCCACAGCCAAATATCCAAAGTGATGGCTGGTTTGTTACTATACATGATTGATGCTGGATGATTTTGGGGGTCCCCTATGGCTTGAGAAACACCCATGTTTCAGTAGAGGATTTGTTTGGCTTTGTATATTTTCAACTGTACTTGGGGATGATATGGATGATGGGTTTCTACAGTAATGGATTCAATGGATGGTTTCAGTCGATGATTTGGCTTATTCTTAAAGTTTTTTTGTCCAGACCTGCGGATGATGGGTTTTTAATCGACCGGAAAATAACTAGAATATATTGGGGATAAACACTATACCTGGGATGATATGGATGATGGCTTTCTACTGGATGGTTTCAGTCGGTGATTTGGCTCATTTTCAACTAATGAAAGGGGGCTGATGGGTTGAAACATGTTGAAACCACAAACCAGTTGAGAATCCCTTCAATGGATCTCTACACCTATGGATGATGGGTTTCTAGCGGAGAATATTTCGGGGAGTTGAAACCACAAACCATTTGGGAAGATCACTGGAGGATCCGATCTTGCAAAACAGCTTCCCTTGGTACCAAGATGCCGCACCAACCGCTCATGTTCAGCGAAAATGTGGGCAGACCGATGCAGACTACAATGATAGGGAAGATCATGGTTGGTGGGAGTTCAACAAAGATGCGACTGATGACTGGGACCCAAACTCGGAAACACCGTGAGTATTGGTTTTCTGGCTCGCTTGAGTAGATACTGAGGTTGCAAGTCGGTCTCCAGTCGCTATTCTAGCAGGAGATGCATTCAATTAGGCTATACATTGCTTTTTTGCCTGAAACATGGGAGCGAAAAAGAAACAGGCATCTTCGTAGAAGTCATGATTTGGGGAGCATGAATCAACATCCAGAATCCAGATCCTGCCCCAACTGGCACATGTTTGTGGCTTGGCGGCCTTGCAAGGCAGCTGCCTTACAAGACATATGAGAAAGATTCATCCCCGGATGACAGTGACGAAGAGTACCACTCTGAGGACCTTGGGCTGCGGTTGAAATGTGTTGCCTTGCGCTGACACAATTCAGAACGACATTTGTTTAACCTGGTACATGCTAATGTACTCATGAATGGTCACCAAAACATTTGATATTGACTTTCCGTGACTTTGCTTGGAAGTGACAGGGGCGGGGCTCCCTTTTTCCAGACAATTATTTTCAACAGGGACATCAGGGTTTTGCTAGTAGTCCCTATGGCACTATGGCTTCAGAAACACACAGATAGTTTCCCCCAACTTCACGCAAAATTGTGCAGGCTTTGATGTAGTGTTGATAGCCATTACCTAGTGCAACTGTCAGTTTTCTATTTTCTGAAATTCGCCATATCATAGTTGTATCCCAGTTGTTGTGCATTAGTGGACACATTCATCTATGAGGGTACCCTCAGCCATCTCCATTCCCACAACAATCCACAAGTTTATGAAGGAACGCCGCCCGGCTACGGACATGGCCACTTGTTCTTCCGTAACAAGTTTCATCATGTTTCATCCCCAGATGTCAGCGATATCCCTTCCCTTAATATCACTCCCCCCGGAAAGCCTCTAGGCTAGTTCGGGATAGTGGTGGAGCAGGATTTTGCTGCAGCAATATTCACCAATATTCACCAACCATTATTTACCGCTATTATCTATATTTGAACAGAACGAACCATCTCAGCGGCTAAAGATGAATAGTGGCAACCCCGGATTCATAACCCCCCCCAGGTCAACAAGGTCAACAAGGTCTGACCATACATGATACAAAGGCAACCCTCCTAATTAACCGACCCTTAGAGAGATGAGAGATGAGAGATGGACGAGGATACAATGAGAACCATGGGGATTGAGGATCAGGATCCAGCTATGAGAACCTGAGCAGTTTCTAAGACTACTGAGCCCACTAGCCATGAGAAGTAATCAAACTAATAAGGGAACTAATCAAAACTAATTCAAAACTAATTTGGAAATTAATTTCAAAAAATCTAGGGATCCAGAGGGGGTTGATGAAGTGGGGGGGGAGTTAGGCTGTCCCTGGCTTATTAGGGGGGAAATCAGACCCTCATCAACTTTAGTAAGGACCAGGGTCTGGGGATGAGGAGGAGGTTGATTAATTGGGGGGGGGGTATTAATCCTGACTTGGCATTACAATTATTCATCATTATCAGTTGCTATTGAAACGGATGAATTCATTGGCCGTTGCTATGAACCATTCATCATAAGCCAGTCCGTTCAATGGCTAACTGATAATGAACCATCATCCATCATGATCATAATACGGAAATTATAAGTTATATCATGAGTAGCAACATCTTATGACCACTATTGTTGAATTACATTTGTTATTCCACTCAGTAATATCATAATGAATAAACTAAAATCAGTGTGAATGGTATCATTATCAATTACTTTTCATATAGTACTATAATGATAATACCATTGATTACTATAAAACCACAGATACCATAATCCCTTGCTATGGAACCATTAATAGTACTGTAAGCCATATTAATAGTTCAGTATAGTACCATGGCTATAGACCTATTATTGCTATATCATTGCTATAAATCCATAGAATGATACCATTAATTACTCTTAATATGTCATGATTTTCCCATTACTCTCCGTCATGCACCGCCTCAGGACGAGGATGACCTCGCAGTCGGAGTGGAGGAGGCCCCAAAATCTGCGCAACCGCCTTTGGGAGACCCTGGACGCTGGGCATGGGTCAATATGAATCAACCAACCAATGGAGGATAAGTTCACCAACTCATGGTTAAGAATAGGGGATGATAGCCAACAATAGTAGTGGATATATCAACAATATGGCTATGGGTGGATACTAACCAACCAACTAATGGGGATGATGACCAACAATCATAGGGAAAACAATGTTTAATGATGGGGGAACCAGCGGTACAGGGTTTTGAACCACAACCATGTGAATAATGACCCTTCAAGTACTCTAAGCTGTAGGAGCTTGCCAGATTGAGCACCGGTCCTTCCTTGTTGGTACCTTGTTTGCCCTTGAACCAATGGTTGTGGGATTCAAGAGGAAAACTGTTGGTCAATGATTGAGTTGCAAAAACACAGCGAAATGTTTATGTGTGCAGAGGGAGGCTTAAAAGAGAACACGAGAGCAAAACATGGTATCGCAGAAATGTTAGCCCATCAGGTCTGGACAGGCATCGATTGCTTCTGGTGGACGTTTCAAATTGTTACCAGTACATGGAATCTTAAGCTTATACCCTTATACACAAGCTCAATTTCCTAGTGGGACTTATCTGGTCAAAGTTCTTTGTGATCAAACATGAGCGATGCAATGAATCTCGTAAGAGATTTGCAAGGGCACATCCCTACATTGGTATGACCCCCAAGCATTTTAATGATTGCAGTTGTCGAAGTCGTCGAAGCCATCAAGGGATCGGACGGCAACTTTCGTTCCACGAGAAATGCATCAGTACCAAGCATGATGGGGAATCATGAGCCATTTACCACCCATGAACCATCCATTAACCACCCATGAACCGTTCATTCTAACCTCGGAAACTTGCCGCCCCGGAGCACCTTCGCCACGAGCGCAGATTCTGTGCCCCGCCTACCGCCAGGTGGGCTTCACATACAAAGGCCCTGAGCCGACGAGTTTTGGAGATTGGGCACACAAGGGCCGAGTGACTTGGACAACTGGGGTGGACAACGGTTTGGAGCCTGGGAAACATCATGGATGTACATGGATGTACCAAAGACGTCGCCCATAGGGCTTGTCAGGACCAGGACCGAACAATCTTAGATGTTGAGACTGAAATCACAATTTCTGCTGTACAGAACCGTATTTTTGCGGGATTAAACGATCAACCACCAGGGGATGCTATCAGGATGTTGTTTTTATGATTCACATGGCCTGGACAGCGAGTGGGCCTAGGGCTATGGACTGTAGATTCCGCTTTTGGAAAAGGGTTGCAGAGTGGGCTTAGGGCTTTTGATTGTGACAGGTTTTGGCTTGTTGCTTTGAAGTGAAAAGCACAGGATGGACGGTTATTGTATGACATATCTCATTGCCATTCTTGGACCTCACATGTGCATATTGTCTCCACTAAAGTCGAAGCAGCATCATCAACTAGTTCTTGGTGGTCAAGGACAAACCGTGCAGCAGTATTTAGAGCAACTTTTCCAAATAATCCATGCACTTGGAACAACTATTTCAAAACCGCTTAATTTTTGCCTTAAAGAAGGACGCCGTTGTTGTAGACCCTCTTGGCTTGTTGGCTTGGGACTTGCATCGAAGCTTCGCTAAGGTCACGGATTTTTGAAGTGACCTGTGGCGGCGCTGAAGATTCGTTTCACTCCAACTTTTCGCGCGGGTTCGTCGCTGCGACCCAACCGCGCAAAGAAAATGACTGCGCCAACGTTGCTGACGGCAGATTTGAAACCTGTAACTGTCATCTTGGATCCTGACATTTCAAAAGCAGTGGTCCGCTTGTGCCACTAAGGCACGATCACCCATTCATGGTAGCCTTGCGACTAGGACAACTCTTGGACCCTTGATGAACTGTGTTCAGTGGATAATTATTTTTGACGCTGTAATCCCAAACTATCAGCCACCCAATGTCAACCACCAACTACCAACATCTACCAACCGTTGAAACACCAATGGACACTCCTCGATTCGGGCTCCAGTGCAGCACGGCGCAAGAAAAGCCCCGGCCACCACGCCTGCAATCCCTGGGCGTGATTGGTCAGGGTCCTCAGCTCCTAGATTTGCCTGAGATTTTATAGCTGGTTAATGTGTGGTATTTTATTTTAGTGGACTGGTTGGTAGTTTCAAACATTTTGTGTTTCCCTGGTCATTTTTTAACAAGTAGTTGGTTGACTAATATTTTTCATAGGGGTTGAAACCACCAACCAGGTGGACAATCATGACGAATAGTAGGGGATAATTACCACCAATGAAAGTTAAACAACCTGGCTTATGGTGTAAGGCGTGTCTTCTTTCCCCAATATTTAGAATGGTTGGTTGATTGACTGTTTTGCAGCTAAGATTGCGTATTACTGTATTGCAGTATTGATTGTATGTATCTACAAATGTACAGTAAATATACATACATATCTACATGCATACAAACATGTACATATTATACACATTGACATGTCTCTTCTATGCAAGGATTGTAGGCATGTAAATGACACTGGACAGCAGAGGAGTTCAGTACCATTGCCATTTTTGCATATCAGTACCCCACGCCTTGAGTCGAGGTTGACGCTGGCATCATGGCGGCCAAGAAAATGAGGTTTCGCTGTTGATGGACGTGTGTCCTGTGTTTGGGAACTTTGGGAGTATACCCAACTGATGGCCGAGTATCAGTGATCCATTTTGCAGCAACTGTTTGTGGAGGTCTTGTATCAACCAAAAAAGGGAAATCACAACTGGAATTCACACATCGCTCGTCAAGATTTCAGGGTCATAGATAGTCAGTTTTGATATGGGTTGGTGGACTTGCTTTACCCCCTCAAAATTGTTTGTTTCCATACCCAGGCCGGGTAATTATTACATCCAAAGTGGTGAACTTCAGAAACTCAATTCAGACAGCGCCAAGTTCTGCATGGCAAAGCAACCCAAGGCTAGGTATGAATTAAAGGATGCGCAGCATAAAGCAATCACTATTCCCTCATGAGTGACTGTTCGACCATGAATTTGCTGCCATGACATCTAGAGTCAGGTGGCGTTGCCCATTCCGATGGGGCTATGCCATGCGATTAGGCAGTCCATGCGATTTGGCGGTCCATAATTCTTGATCTAACCTCAAAATTGATAGTATTTTCAGTAGAATCATCTAAATCTAAACCGGATCATTGTTTGATCGGGTCCCTTGGATTTCTTTAGCCAAATCAATCCCTGCAGTTTCATTCTGGAGCCCCATTGGGCCGCAGCCAAATCCATTTTCCACATCAGCCTTGGACCATGCAACAGGCCGGACTTCCTCATACAAAAGCGGATCCAACAGGACACCGGATGGGCACGACCCTGAGGCAGTCTCTAACTTGGAATGGAAAATCAACATTTTTTGGGGGAAACTGTGGCAAATCAAATGGAAAATCATCATTTTTTGGGGGAAACCGTGGCAAATCAACTGGAAAATCATTAATTTTTTGGAGAAACCATGGCAAATCAAATATTTGTGTGATCGATTTTCCATCGCCAGGTTAGTGACTACCAAAGGGTAACCATCAGTGATGACAACAGTGGAAGGATTATCAACATCCACCGTTGGTCATGTTCGTGCTTCAAAACATGTTTAATTAAACATAAACATGCACATACGATTTATTCCTGGGGAAGAAGGGGGATTCATATGGATTCATAGGTGCATGTTACATTGCATATACAGGCTGCTAGGTAGGATTCAAAAAAATCGGAACCTGATGCTGTGTGGACTGCAGCTAGAACACATAGAGTTGCATGCTCATATACCAGACAAAGTCAGGATGTTACTTTTGATGGAGCAGGGCAGCAGTCGCTTGATGTTCTTTTCATGGTTTGATCAAGGAAACACACAAATTGTCAAAAGCCATCAGCGTTTTTTTGCTGGTCAAGGTCGTTTGTTCCTCATGGATTATATCCTTACGATCTATTATATATGTTTTTTCATGTTTTTTCCAGTTTATGTCCTGTTGCTTCATGTTTTTCCCTTGTCATCAACCAAGGATGATGGCTTTGGATAGCTGTGTATGGCCACAACCACGGATGATGGCGTTTGATGGCTGCTGTGGCCATGTTTTAACAGCAGATCCAGCAGGGGCTCGCCTGACAGCAGAGCACTCCAGGACAACCAGTATGCCGTGGCAGCGGACTACGCCTCAAAGATGGCTGCAATCTCTCAGGTGACCCACTGGTTCGAGGTGCGGCGGTGGCAATACTTCCACCATGATGTGCATAACACCACTAAGAGCGGCAGTGTACCCCTTGCTAAAGTAACCTGGCAACGGAAAATCCACCATTCATAGCTGGTTTCCCAGGGTTTCCTTATTAAATAATTATGTTGATTTTCGATTGCCAGGTTAGTCTACCAGAGAGTGATCGGTGACTCTATGAGGGTAGGAGTCACTTGATCATGGTTGGTCGCTGTCAGATTTCAGAGCTGTTTGCTGATGACCCATAGAATTTTTGCACATGTGGGGGTTTCTCAAAATAGGAAACTCCACTGAAATGGTTGGTTTATTCATATACGAGTTACTAGACTTAGAGATAGTCAAACTATTGGTTGATTTAAGGGTACCCCTATGACTTGAGAACCCCAGCCATGTCTCTTTCTGACAGGACGTTCACCTGTGACACGTCGCTGTGCTCTGCAGAACCTTGTTGTTCCTCGCTGCCCACAGTCTCGCATTCATGACGTTGTGCATATTCGACCTGTCCATTGGTGAGAGGTTCTTCAGGGATCACTCCGTTGATAATCGCTCTTCCAACATCCCAAGATGAATCGGCTTTCGAACTTGGCTTGAGAAATAGCCCAGGCTCCTGTGAAGGTCCCAGGGATGCTTCCAGGTTGTTCCCGGCCATCCTTTGGAGATCAGTAGCCATCAGTTGGAACTCCCACCCACCCAGCCGCTAGGGGAAGCAGAAGTTTGACTTCGCCGAGACCGAAAAAAGAAGCTCCGAGTTCATCAAGCAGGACGCACCAAGTGGGACCCTTATCGATCATGGTTCCGGGGAGGCATGGTCAAAACCTGGTGTCCCTCTTGCAAACATCAAGAAACATAGGATTTCTTCAACATTGGGGTCCTCTACATCCTCTTTCCTGTGAAAAAAGTGTTGGTATAGCCTACATTGCAAAGTGATAAAGTGATCATTTTCAAACATTATCAATGGTAACTTGGTCAATCATGCTTTTCAGCTGCTGTTTCAGCTTTCCCAATTCTCCAATTGAAGAAGTCCGTTCAGCATTTGTCGCTGCTGGCAGCGGCACGAACCGCCGGAACTTGAAACCGACTGTGGTGTCTTGGGTTGATGGTTTGGGAAGTGCTGTTCAATAATTAGCTGAGATGTGGAAAGAAGCTACAGACACTATAGCTTGATATAGCGGTTTCCAACATGTTGATATCAAACAAATATGTTCATTTAAGCACTGTTCCAAAAAAGGACTCCACTTGTGAAGAGACTGAAACTCTGAAATCCTGACGTGAGGTGTAACTTGTGTACAGATGAGCTGGTTGATCCCAAATCTACCACAAAGATGGATCCTGTGCTGCTCAAGTGGTTTGTTTGACATATGGTCATCATATGGTGGTTTCTCTAAATAGGGGTACCCCCAAATCATCCATGATTAATTGTTTATAGTAACAAACCAACCATTTTTTGGGTACCCCTATTTTAAGAAACCACCATATCGTTTCCAAACCTTGCACCAGGAAATGGATGCTTGTAGCGAAGAGCTGAAGATCAGGTGCAGCGGTACGCGTCGTGGGCGGACAACTTCGTGTCCCGGCAACCCAGAGAACCCCTTGGGATTTTCGGTGGATTAGCCAGGGTACCGTGCTCCTTAGCCATCACCTGGTGTTTAATCCCAGTTGTTGATCATAAACCCCTGGTTGAAATCCCCGCTGATTTTAGTGGTGGTGTGTTTCCTGCTCGTGTTCTTTCTATCAACCCTTTGTGGAACATGAACAGATTCAGCAAATTGAGTACTGGATGTGACTGGTATACATCTTTGTTTGGTTTGGGAACGCTGAACAACACAATGTAGACGGCGGGTATTGCCACTAAATAGGGTACCCCCAACCGTCGCAAACTGTTTACAAGACCACTACTAACGTGGAAACCAACCAGCAAAGTGGAGGTAAACTTACATAATTTGTGGACAATGCCATAGTGGTTGGTATAGTTGGTAGACTATTCTAATCACAGATAGCAAATTTATACCCTATTAAGAACCAGTATGAATAGTGGTCCAAAATCAACGGATGCAGTGATGGACCCTGTCCACAGGAGACGGGCCCGACTGCGCGCGCTCTATGAGAACGAGGCGCTGCGCTGTGACGTGTTCGTGTCAAGACATTGGATTCCTATTGGCTGCTTGGTGGTTGGTAGCTGCTCCAGGAGCTGTTCGGGGGATCCTAGCCCTTTGGGGGAGCCAGGCCAGGAGCTACTATAGGAGTGTCCCTTCACCAAATGGTAGTAGTATCCTGCCCTAGCCCTATAATACTGGGGAGCTAGGCCAGGAACTACTAGGAGTAAACATGACCGTCCTGGGGCCTTTGGGATGATTTCGTGAATTTCTACTCCCTGTTGGCTCAAGATACTGTGGATCCGCACTGACCAGATGCGCAAATCCGGGGTACCCCGCAATCATTTGAGTGTGTTATTGGGTTGATGTTAAACGGATGAAACGGAGGACATTGATTTTTATGGCTTCTGACTCTGTCAAATGTGCCGCAAAATTCATCCAGAACTGGTAGGAGTGGTGCTTGCTGCACCAGGTAAAGATTCACACCAAAAGATAAAACCATGTATGATTCCACCCAAGTCCAACATTTCTATCAGCTTTGCAACTGGAATGTTGTTGGGTATTATTTTATCCAATTTTGGGTCATCCCAGTTATAAAACTACATAGAACAACTGTGGATCCCACATAACCAATAAAGTCCCAGTATGGCAGTGGGTCAAAATCCTGTACCCCTGGTTCCCCTATCATGAACCATTGTTTTCCCCATTATTAGTGGTTATTATTCCCCAGTAGTTGGTTGATTCTTATTGACCCACAACCATATCAATCAACCAACCATAGAAAATCCCCATAGTTGGTTATTCCTATACTTAACCATGTATAACATCTTATGATACATATCCATATAACATCATATCCATATCCATTTCCATATTCATATTCATGTCATATCCATATCCATATCCATATCCATAGCCATATCCATATCCATAGCCATAGCCATATCCATAGCCATAGCCATATCCACAGCCATAGCCATATCCATGTCCATATTTATATCATATCATATCATACCCATATATTATAGTATTGTATAATAAAATCGCAGTATATCCAACAGACGTGGACTTTGGGAGCCCCTGCTGCTGCAAGTTGCCATCACCTGGACCAGGCCCGAGCCTATGAAGCTGAACTGGCTGCCTTGGGATTGGCCGTGCAACGATCGGTGAACTGAGGCGTGTGCCGACGCAGCACCGGGGTGGGAGCGCGACGGACCAAGGAACCAACCAGGGATCCCCGGGTTGAGCCCCTAAGGAAAGGAGGTGTTTAGCCTCCAAAAGATGGGTTATAAGATGTTATAAGCGATGAAAATGATGATTTGGCATGAGATGGCTGTTTCATTGATCGCATTGTCGGAAATTAAGCTGTTAAAAGCGAATGGTTGACTATGGATGTATGGAGACGCAAAGGCTAACCAACCAGCAGCCTACTAACATATAGATATAGTATGCCCAAAAATGGGGGCACTCCCGATCCAATATGCTGGATTGTCCACTTCTGAAGCCACAGAAGTACATCATACTGATTTAGTATACAGAATTCCTGTGTAGAAAAACAACTCTTGCTAGCGATGAATGCAGTCTTTGACAGTCTTTGTCACGTCAGTGTAGGGTGATGCTTCCTTCGGAAGTGAACTTAACGGTAACGATTTCACTTATTGGTGGTTATTTCTCCAGGTATCCCCACCAGACGCGGTCGGGTATTCACCCTGTGAATGTTAGGCTAGGCGAGGATAAGCATATCAGTTTTGTTATTTGGTTGTAGGTTTCACGGGCAAGGCCCCATTCTGTTGACATCAGACAGCTAGAAGGATAATGATAATGAATAGTCCTTGGTCATTGGTTGATCACCTACAGTTTGTTTGGGTGAGAAGTTGTATTGTTTTACAAGGAATATCAGCGATGAACCACTATCAACCATCGTTGTTCAGTATTGATAAATCATTGGTGAATAATGGTTGATAAATTGGCCGTAAATCATAGTCATTAACTTCATGGTCACTGTATCTAGTGTCATTAACCAGCATCAACCATGGTTGATCATTAGGCAGTGGGTCAAAACCCCGTACCCCTGGTTCCCCACCATTAACCATTGTTTTCAATTTTATTGTTGGTGGAAATCTTCCATTAGTTGGTTGGTTAATATTGACCCATGGACATTATGCCAACCATTACCGCAAACAACGGAACCGACACCAGCCAGCTTACCGTCGTGTTGAGTCGGTGGCACGAGGCAGCTGAAGTGGGCGCCGAGGTGACGTGGATCGTTATGCTTGAGCATGGCTAGTGATCAAGTGGTTGCAGTAACCAAGGAACTGTGAAGCAATAGCATGGACATGCATTGACTGGAGTTTATTGATAATTGGTAAATAGTTTATTGATCAATTGACACGATCAATTTTAAGAGAATGAATGATATTGTGTTTATTGATCAATTCAGCAACCAATGGCTATTGTGACCGTGGCTATTGGTACGGCAGCCAATAGCATGGCTATAGAGGGGCTAGCTAATCCTTGGTCAACAATAGCTGCTATGGATTATGAATAATACCATCCCTATTGTTGATCAATTCGTACAGGATCCATGGTAATGGTAGTGAATAATATTTGCGACATGAATGATCACTGGCAACTATGATCAATCAATGTTAACTTTTCCTGATCATGAGTAAGAATTCTTGATCAATGCCATTATTGGGCACTATTGATTATGATCATCACCCCACTCAATTATCCAATGTTTTGATCAGTTGACTGTTACTGTTTACGATGTCACGATTAGATTGATGCCATTGATAGCTGGGTGGTGGTTCGACACATTTTCTATATTCACTTGTCATCATTAACAAATGGTTGGTTGACAAATATGTTTCACGGTTGAAACCACCAACCAGATATATGATCATGATCAACCATTACCATATATAACCATTATCAATCATTATTCACCAGTAGTTGACCATGGGTGGTTCAACCACCAACCAGTTTTTCCATTCGCGAACAATCATCAGCTCCAGTTGGAAACAATCATCAACGGACATGGACCGTTTGCTGGGCTTAGCCCCGGCGCCGCCAGAATGGAAGGAGCCACCCCTGGGTTGATGAATCGGGGTGCCCTTTTAGAGCAAACCAGGTCCTGGGTTGACATTGCCAGGCGTCAGTATCCATGTGTTGGACATGTCAATTTGAATGATTTGAGCGTTGAAATATTATTTTGGACTTTGGCACGGGGAAAAATACAACTTGTAGATTTGCAGTTGTTTTCGACACCTTCTAATCCTTATAGCTGCAGGGATCCAGATTGCGGCAAGACACATTGTGGACTGTACCTAAATAGAGTAATTGGTAATATAGGCTAATATATCTTTTTTTTACTATATATATATATATTGGTCATTTGTTTGTTAATCAATGGTGTGTAGACGATTAAATGATGCTAAACATGTTTTAGTTTGCAGTAATTACCTACAAAGCCTTGAACTTTTACAGATGGGTATTCAGATTACACGTCCACATGCACCGCAGTTTCACTTCCACCGACTGGCATATTTGGGTGCCCACAAATGGAGTTGCACAACAAAGTACAACACATGAGGTTTTCTCATTTGTGTTTCAATCATTTCAATCTGGATGCTTTTGAACAGTTTCACCCCTTCCTTGAATACCTTGGATGGGGCTTTCTCCTAGATTGATGTTGAGATGGATTTAGCAGCTCTAGTTGTCTTAGATCCAATTTGACCAGTTGCAACCTTCGGCCAGTCATTTGTGGACTCCCGATGACTCGTTGTGGACTGACGCCTCTGAAGAGGCAGCAGGAGCAGCATCGTGCACGGATAAAAGTGGTCTCGCGGCTGGAGTTCTGTTGGGTTTGATGCACGCAGAATGCGGGCAACCCCAAATTTGTTGATTGAACTCTATGGTAAGACTGTGCCACCCAGAAAGGAGTAGGTGAACATCCCAACAAAGACTATCCCGTTCATCGCGGAATCCATTTCCATACAGCAATGATCAAGTACAAAACCAAGTTCAGTTTTGACTCCAAGGGCCCGTCTACAAGGCACAGTGACTCAGAATTACACATCAGCGTTCTACCCCGATGTGTATCACGCTGCCCTGCCAGTGGCTTCTAAATCTCATCAGGCTGTCACAGGCTGTCATGGCAAAGGAATCCATCCCGGAATTGCAGCATAGTGATGGGATAGGAAATATGAGAACTAAGGTCAATGCCATATGCAATGAAAATCTACATTTTGTTTGTTTTTCCGTGGCGAGTTTTTGGGTGATGTTTGTTGCTGCGACGTAAAAACCATCACATCAGAAAACTATAAATCACTATAAATCAGAAAGACTCAGCGGAAAACAATCTAACAAACATAATTATCCGCGACCCAGTTATATTGATCTATTGCTATTGCCATACAATCCTCCCCCCAAAATGATCCAAGGATAGATTCCTACTAACCCTAACCCCAGGTTTCGGTGGCGTGGGTTCTGGAATAGAGACGTAATTACATCCACGGTGTCCAGGTCAGCCACACACCGACTCTGGGCTCGAGCTTTGTGGGGATGCGCAATGGCAAGTGGCATCCACTATGCCCTTTGGATGCAGCTGGGAGCTGTGCGTTTGAGCCACCAGGATTTTTTTAACTGCCAAGTATCAAGGCAGTTATGCTGGTGGTGATCTTCTGACCCCATGGTAATTCTATGGCTTTGGATGATTATAAACATGGCAAACGTCATTATCATTCTCAGTTACTAAGTCACATCGTTTTTGCTTTTGTTGTTTGTGTCCTGTGTCAATTGATTTGCGGGTATGCTTAGTGTACCTATGAAGATTAATCATGACATATTGACTGCGTGTTTGGTCAATGTTTTATATGAAGGGGAAGTCACAATTGTACCTCACGTTCCCCGCCATCCACCAAACTTCCTTTGTAGCCGTAAATTCTCGACTAGTCAGACCCTTGAGCACGATTCAAACAACATGTTGTTTCAACTTGCGGGAAACGCCATGAAATGGCACGTGTTTGATAGGTTCATTTCTATTGGAAAAACAAAATATATATGTATATATAGACACATAACATGTAATTTTGCTGGAAATTGCAAGAAGTCATGGCAACCATCAACATAGTTTGTTGCCATACCTGCTCTTCTATGCGCCCAGGCGCAATACATCTAGATTTATTCATGCTGCATATGTTTTTGTTGGTTGCACGTGGATATACAGCTACATCCAATTTCTAGTTGTTTGATGTCCACATCTCTGCCTACATTCAATCTATCTCTATATGCATATCATATAGGCATATCTCGCTATCCCTCTATCTATCTCCCCATCTATGTATCTAATTTTATCTCGCGATCCATCTTTCTATCTATTTGTCTACCTATCTATCAATCAATCTATTTTAAAGACAATTTGTAGGTAGATAAATAGTTAGATTAATGGATTGTTTTGCCAATCTATCTACAAATCTCGATCCATCAATCTATCTATCTATCTATCTATACCTATCCATCAATCAATCTATTTTAAAGCAATTTGCAGGTACCTGTTTGCCTGGGGCTTTGGGAAGCCAGAGGTCCTTACCTTCGCTTCTGTAAGGCCATGGAGCCACGGGTGCTCGCCGTTTCTGCGGCTCCGAACAGCCAGGTGGCTGCCACCCGTTGATGAGGGAAACCACGGGCAGGGCGGTGATGGCATATGGACATGATACGTAATGGTTCATGGTGAACTATTAATAGTGGTTAATAATGCTTAATAACCAACAACTATAGGGGTTAACAACCAACTGGCTGGTGGTTTTAAATGTTTTAAATTTTAATATGTTTTTCTTGTTTTTCGAAGTAATCATTAACAAATGGTTGATTGACTAATTGTTCATGGTGAACTGGTTGGTGGTTTTAATAGTCAATAGTGGTTAATAATTCTTAATAATAGGCTATACATTTTGAGAATTGTATGGTAATAGTGGTTAATAATCCATGCATTTTGAGGAACCACCATGATACATTACTGTGGTTAACAACCAACAACTATAGGGGTTAATAACCAGCAACTGTGGTTGAACAACTGCTGGCTGGTGGTTTGAATCATTTTTATTTTCCCAAGTGATCATTAACAAATGGCTGATTGACTCATTGATATTTTTCATAGGTGTTGAATTCACCAACCAGAGCTGCTAAACGTGCACCTGGTAGTATCTCAAAATATAGAACCCCCAAATCATCCCATTTTTTATTTACAATCTTATAGTAATAAACCAACTTTGGAGGTCCTCTATTTTGAGAAACACCCACATGCATGGTACCCAATCATAATGATGGTTTCTCAATCAGTTAATCATAGTTAGATCAATCTACAATCTTTAGGGTGGTTTCTTAAAATCGGGGTACCCAAAAACGGTTGGTTTATTTTTATTCATATATGGTTGATAATGGATGATTTGGGGTGTCCCCTATTTTGAGAAACAAACACGCATATAAACACGCAAAGCCATAGCTTCATACATTACATGGGTACTTACTGTACGCCATGGGAGATGTATAGTCATTCACAGCCCCACAATTTGACCCTGACCGGTGTATTGTTTTTCCAGCAGTGCATGTGTGCGGTGAATGTTTGCGGACCAAACATGCATTTTGCAAGCAAGAATCATATCAGCGTTCATCCCTAGACATTTTGCTCTTTGTACTTGTCAGTGATAACCATCGTCAACCCATTCAACATGAATCATTACTCAATGAACCACCATTGACCATTGTGAACCACTAATCCTCCATATCATTGACCATCATCAACCACCATTAAACATCATTAACTATCATTCCTTAGTCATGAACCACTCATGCAATCTGATTAACTATTGAACCATCATTGAGTCATTAACCACCATGAACCATAAATTTACAATCATTAACCAGTGTTAAGCACCATCAACCATCAATAGGTTGATCATTGCCCACTATTAACCACCATGAGCCACCAATTAAACCATCATTAATTGATCATCAATCAAACCCCCCAAGAGTCATTAACTAATTAACCATCATGAACTAATCATCACCTACCATTAATCATCATTAGCCATCATTAGCCATCCTTAACCATCATCACCTAATTGAAGGATTAACCATCAATCATCATTAACCATCAGTAACCATCATTAGCCGTCAACTTGTTTGACCAATTCATCACAATGAATTGAATCATTAGCCACCATTAACCATAAGGTCATTAGTCAGTATTGACCACCATTGACCATCAATAGGTTGATCATTCCCCACTATTACCCATCCATGAACCACCAATTAAACCATCATGAATTGATCATCAATCATCCCCCCCAAAATCATTAACTCATCAACATTAATTAACCATCATGAACTAATCATCACCTACCATTTAACCATCATTAGCCATCACTAACCACTAACCATAACTAACCATAACTAACCATAGCTAACCATAACTAACCATAACTAACCATAGCTAACCATAACTAACCATAACTAACCATAGCTAACCATAACTAACCATAACTAACCATAGCTAACCATAACTAACCATAACTAACCATAGCTAACCATAACTAACCATAACTAACCATAGCTAACCATAACTAACCATAACTAACCATAGCTAACCATAACTAACCATAACTAACCTGAACCACCATGAACCACCATCCATCACCGAAGTTCATCCATGGACACCACACCTGGCGCGTCGATTTCATCACACGACGGAGCTTGGAGGCGCGGCTGCGGAGCCTGCGGAGCGTTACCGAAACGCGGCGTTTCGGTAGACAGGCGCGTTGCGGTGAAGGAACGGTGATCAGCGCAGCTGGTGGTTGTCAGCCGGGTGGTGAAACATGGCGAGCTGGGTCAATGTTGACCAACCAAAAATGGAGGATAATAACCAACAGTTATAATAGGGAAAACAATGGTTTATGATAGGACTAGTTGATGGAGATTGTATAATGATGTGGGTCGATGTTGACCACCAAAAATGGTGGGTGGATTACCATAAGTGACTATTGATGGATGATTGGGGGCACCTCCATTCTGAGAAAACACCCATGTGCAATAGTTGATGGAGATTGTATAATGAGGCTATAAGAATGGCTGAATAATGCTTAATAATACTAGTTATACTTCCATCAATGGCTTAATATGGCTACGGGTCAATATTCACCAACGACAAAAGATAAGCACATAGGGAGAACAATAGTTAATGATGAGGGAACCAGGGGTAAGGGTTTTGACCCATAGCCACATGGGTGAATCGTTGGTGAACTTCATCGCAAAACATGGGTGAGTCATTGGCTTCATTCGTCAATTGATAGTTAAATAATATGGGTTAATGACAATGTTTATTTCGTGAATCATCCAAGTTCATTGATGCATAAACATGGATAAATATGATTATGATTATTGGTTTGTTTTTGATGGTGGATAGATTCTTTCAGGATGCCAATGCTAAAACATCACGATTAGTGATGGCTGACATTGGCTGATGATGGCTAAGAATCGATTCATAGTTGGCCAATAATCATGGTCATATCAACAAGGTTAGACATGGAGATCCCTTTGATCGTAAACCAATCATGATTCATGAATAATGCTACAATAGTCTATTTATGATTCTTAATTATTCATGAACCAAGATTGATTATAGCCACGACAGTTTCAAAATGGCTGAGATTCTTCATAAGATTGTAACCAATTCATTTTGAACCCATCATGATTCATGAATGCATGCTACCATTTGATTCAGAATGGTACCAATTAACAAACCATGAAGTACCCAGTATTGACCAATATTAAACATATCCACATCATACAATCAATCATTAGCTAACCAACCATCAGCATCCATGGCCAAGTCATCGACAAACTATCAACAACATCATCCACTCATCATCAACTAGCCATTCACTAACCAGCAATTAACTGGCCAGGAACGAATAGTTCACTGATCATTAAGCAACTATTAGTTAACCATTAATTAGCCCTTGGCTAATCATGAACTAACCATTCACCAATCAGTAACGAGTCATAAAGTAACCAGCAACTAATCATCAACTAACGAGTAACGGATCATTCACGAACCTTTTGAATATGCAGCAACTAGTCATTAAGTCACCTTCAACTAATCATTGTTTTGTACTCGTTTATGAAGGTTTTATGATGTGGTACTTCATGGCTAGCCATTGACTAGCCATTGACTAGCCATTGACTAGCCATTGTACTTTATGACTTTTTACTAGCCACTGACTAGCCATATTTGCTTACTTCATGATGGTAAATGAGCGTATGACATTGACTAGCCATTGACTGGCCATCATTTGCCTCTCCCAGGAGCCCCTTAAACTCACACAACTCCTGGTGGAACTGCTCAGGCTCGCGCTCGCCGCTCCAGGCCGGTTTAACGCATCTTCCCAACGCTGGCGCCCAAAGAAACCAGGTGGCCCTGTGTGCAGGCACGGCATGGCGCGCGCTGCGCAGCGTTGATGCGCGGCTGGGAAGTATGGCCATGGCTGGGTCAATATAAGCCATCCAGAGAGTGCTTCATCAGCCAGTGCTTCATGAGCCAGTGCTTCATTTGCTAGCCAACCAGCCAGTTAATGGTTGAGACTAAGGGATGACGCTCAACAGGACAAAGGGATAGCGATTCCGAGCCTGGTGGCAGGGGGAGCCGGGAGCAGTTAAGGAGGAGCCTAAGGAGCAGATAAGAAAATACAAGAGTTTCGTTGTGCTGGATGGATTGATCATCATTGTTGGTTGGGCTGGTCATTGTTGCTGGTCATTTTTGCTAAGCAATATCGTTGTGGGTCAACAGCAGCCCTAACATCAGAATAGCTGGATTCCACGGATGTTCATCACCCCAAATGTGGGTACACCATAGGTTTTCAGCTTTTTGAAGCAATAGCCTACTGCACCTGCCATTGTTGAGCCTTAAACGTGTTTTTTTCAACCTGGGCTATTCCGAAAAGTCCGTTGGTAGATAGCTGCTTCCTATCAATCAGTAAGCCAGATAGATCATATAAATCAACAATGCCAGACCAGTTATAGATCAGTTATCAGTTGGAAAGCCATGACCAGACATACAACCCGTTCGCAGGCCTCGCCTTGGTTCTGGGCGCCCGGCACCGACCTGTCGCCCGGGCACGCGCCACGGGTTCCACGGGTTCCACGGCGCGTCGGGCGTTGCCCTTTGGCATCGCGGTGGCGGGGACGGGGTCGGTGGCACCGGAATTGGTGGCCGGGGAGCTCAGTTCGGGCAGCGGAGATGCACCCAGCGACCATTGCCCTGGCGAACGGTGGCTGGTTGATGGTTTGATGGTAGGGGATGTAACAACCAACAATAATAGGTTGATAAGGTTATATATAGGGATTAACTAGCTATATTTGGTTAATGGTTGATGATAGGGGATGGCCCAATGGTTAAGTGGCTGGTTAATGGTTGATAGGGGATGAGAACCAACAAGATTTTTGTGGTTATACCAACAATGTGGCGATCACTATGGTGGTGTCTGAAGCCATAGGGAACCACCAAAGTTGTGGTTGGCTTACTACTAAAAGGGGTTGACAAACTGGATGATTTGGGGATTTGGGGTATCTCGGTATCCCTACTTTGGGAAACCACCGTATGTCATAGTGAAGCAATGTGAAGCAAAGTTTATTGATATTGTAGTCATTGTAGTTAGATCTTGCTACTCACTTTCGTGGATAGGAAAAAACGAATTGATAGGCTGCACACCAAGACGTTGACAGTATCCATGCAGCTGGTAATGTAGATATATCAGTATGTAAGTATGTATAGTATACTTGTAGTTACTCTGAATGCCAACATGACATTGCAACCTATCAAACAATATACACACCAATATTGAATACAGCATTGGTTCTATACAAAATATGAATGCCAATATTGTTCAGCATACACCACAATAGCATAATACACTTGTGCTACGGACATATGCATATTTGTTTTGCTACCAATCTTTCATACCGATATTTCTACATGTATATGACTACATTCACTGTGAATCATTGACCTAACCTGATATTCATGTTATAGAAAATTGTATGCTATAACTATCATATATAGATGTGACACACTTATACATGTGGTGATCTCTTAAAGTGGGGGTACCCCCAAATCATCCATTTGTAACCATTTGTACGAAGAAACCAACCAGTTTTGGGGTACCCCTATGACTTGTGAAACCATGAATCATCAATCATTAACCATTATTTTTGGTGATTATCCCCTATTTTTACCCATGACTAACCACAAGTAAACCCTATGAAACCACCGGAAACCACCATGCTATACCTGTTTCTTTATATATACCGTTTATACCTTGATAAGTTATACCAAAATATATAACACAATATATAAACATTATAACAAACCACCATGTTATACCTTGATAGTTATGACATGTTATACCTTGATTTAAGTAAACAACCTTGAACATATACCAAGGTTTAATACTCGGTTCATGAGTATAAGAACCATGTTATACCACCTCATAGATTATACCACCATGTTCAGTTTATTTATGCTACACCATTAGGTGGTATACCATGCTATACCATTATTATACCTGGTGGTACACTAGTATGAAACCATAATTGTACCATTATTACACCATTATTTATGCTATACCATTATTATTGAGTTATTGTGCTATACCATGATTTCAAGTTAAACCACCATGTTATAACTGGCTCCATTCAGGTCAGCAACGATGATCTGTCCGAAGTCATGGAGACTACGGACGAGTGGATCAACCAACGCACCGGCATCCGCCGGAGACACGTCATGGACGCGGAGGAATCCCTGGCGTCCGGCGGCCGAGCCAAGCCAAAAGCGTTGGAGGTCGACTTTGGAAGGAAATGACCTACAAAACTGGGTGAATATCTGAGGATTTTATAGGTATCTGAGGATTTTATAGGATCTAAGGATTTACTACTCCTAGGTGATTTAATGAGTTTACGTAGATATTAGGTGAATATCTGAGGATTCTAAAGGTAAACGTAGGGTAATTATACCATATTGAATATGGGGAAATACTGCTGCACTATTCTGTACTGGGTAAATGTTGGTAAACACATCATCTTACATGGAGTATTTGGGAATAGGAAGCATTGCCTCGTGAGACGTCTTGTCACTTGGTCAATGAAACAATCTTAACACCTGACCCAGGGAGTTGATGACCACCCGTCCCTGCCAGTGCACAGCCTTCCAGCCGCTGATAGAGGTCACTGTCCGCCAAAGCTGCCACAAAAGCACTAGAGGATGCAAAGCCCCTTGGTCAGCAAAGAGCATCCGATCATGTATAGTTGTAAGCCGGGTTGTAGTTGTTGCCCCGACCCATGTTGCTCTTCTATATAGTTTGTGCAGAATCTACTTAGCAATCACTCGGACAAAAAGTTGAACATTGGTATTTGCTGTTCCGTTTTGCCCTTCAGAACTGAAAGGAATCGGGATTCAACGTGGAGGGTCCATTGTGTCTGCATGAATTCTATTGCACCATGTGATCTTAGCAGAATAATGGTGGCTCATCATGCATGTGTGCATTACATTGAAGCATGTGTTTCAACAAAGCCAGCTATCAAGTGTTATCCATGGCTCATGAAGAAATTTTCCATGGTCTAACTTTGAGAGAATGACATCCCGTTTCTTCGGACGCCGAAATGGCCTGGAAACTTCAAGGTCTTTACGTGCATTGAAGTTTTATCAGAGCTTGCTTTAAGTTGGTAGGGGCTGGGAGGCTACATCAATGTTGACTTTGGATTCCAAAGTCGGTTGGTTTGGTTGCTGTAGCTGATTGAGATTCGAAGCATTGATAGTTGAAAGTGAAATCATGGTTTGATTCACCCATTTACAATCATCATTCATTCCACAATATACTGTGAGTGAATCGATTCATCAAGCACTGGTTACAGCCATGGTTTGTTTGCAGTTGAATTTATTCATCAGTTGCAATATGTTGCAGGTGAAATCCTTGACATCGGTAAACCAGCAGAGCCAAACCAGTTGTTCTTGAAGCAGGAGCATTGCCAATCATTCTTATTCGATCATGGCTGGGGCTGAGGTGCTGGGTGAAGTACAGGTTAATGATGGAAATGGCTATGGCTATAGGTCAGTTCACCCTGTACCCTTGGTTCCCTCATGATGAACCAGTGTTTTCCTATTTTGGCTGGTGATTATCCCTAGAAAATTGGTTGATGAATGATGACCCAGCTCGCCATATCATCCATGGGTTTACAAACATAATACATGCTTACCCTCGTGACCGAGGACCTGGTTCCAATTTACATTTACATATAGTGAACCGTTAACCGTACAATTTCTGGTTGTTAACAGTTAATCATGGCTAATCAGAGAATGTTGTTTTTTGAGAGGAACCTGGTTTTCAACTTGGTTTTCATGTTCATGATATCGTTGCAAGCAGTTCTTGTTCAGCAATGATCAGAGAATGACCAGAGTTTCATTGCACAGCTAGAGTCCTGATCCACGGGCTGTGACGAGACCTGGGCTACCACCACCAGGGACTCGGACACATCGGTGGCCACACCGTGGATGACAGGTTCAGTCCGGAAGATGTGGACCTCATTCTCCACGCCACCTCCACGCCCGACGACCTTTTTGGCAGTGGCCCACAGGCGGCCGCCCTGGTGTGGTCATGGCTGGCTTATGAAGTAGTACCCCAGCCATCCCCACCCCCAAGTTCAGTTGATGCAACCAAAACCTAGTTGTTGTTGACCAGAGGAACCATCTCAACCACAGGTTGTGAGACACATCAAACACTATAACGTACAACATCTAGATGGAATGTTTTAAGCATGTTTCATTTGTTCCCAATCTTTGGGATGGTATAGGTTGAATGGTTGATTATAGTTTATGCTGCAGTTTTAACATTGATTTGTTCCAGTTTTATGCATCAAATTTTCTCTTGGTTGACTTGTGCATAGTTTTCAGAGGCTCAGATGGATCAAATAGGATCACCTTCCACCTTCAACAGGTGGAAAGCTGGGGTGGTAGAAACCAACCACAAGGTGGGCCCCCCAAGTTATAACATGGTTTATAAGGCCATTTAACTATAGTTATATCTACCATAACTCGTAGTTACCCGAGTTATAACCCAACGGCTATAGCTGATTGGGGGCCCACCTTGTAGTTCACCCAACCGCTTTCCAGGTGGCTTCCATGATCGGTGCCACCAACGCGGTGGCCTTTGACCTCACAGCAGCCTGCTCAGGCGACGGCTGGTTGTTTGAGGGTGGTTAAGGATGGTTGGGTTTGGTCAAGGTTGGTTGGGGTTGGTTGGGGTTGGTTGGGAAAGGTTTGGAATGTTTAGGGATACTGAAGGATTCAGGAGGGCTACGGATGGTTATGGATGGTCATGAATGGTTGGTTCAGTTTGGTGAACGACGTTTGAAGGTGCCGAAGAAATCAGGCTTGGTAAAGGTTGGTCGTGATGGTTGATCAAGTTTTTTTGTTTATGTTCAAAGGTCAGTTAGATTAACCATCAGTGTCCATTAAGCCTCAGGAACCATCATACACGATCATGCACCATTGATGGGTGTTCTTGTTGGCTAATGTTGGTTGGTGCCTCATGTTGGCAAGTTGTACCCTACAAAAAAGTTTGCTGTTGCTACATCAGCACATAAAGTTGATGGGAAACACTGACACTGTTTCATAGTTCTCAGAATCATATGTTTGTATCAACTTGCATTTTGGAAATTAGTGTAGGTTGGCATGGTTTGCTTGATTTATCATGGCGCTGTTTATGCCTTTTTCCCCGTACAGTAAGTTGATTGTGCAATGTTGGCTTGCTATTGTATGTTTATTTGTTTTAAAAGTTATCCATGTAGGTTTCTCAGCTGTCCTTTTTGCTTAGGCTATTTATGTTAGCCTGTCTAACTTCATGTCAAGATCATATTTGTAGTATATGTAAAGTTCATATTTTATGACACTTCTTGTTGCCATTGTCCTGCCAGAATCTTTGCAGTATGAGTTTCTTGAACTTGTGAGGTTTTAATTTGTTCTTCAATGTTGGTTGCTATCTTTCATGGTTTGTTGGCATTGACCCAGACCCAATCGACCCTTTACTGATGCCCCCCTGTTCCCCTCTGAAAAATGTGCCTCCAGGTTTTGTCTTTGCCTTGGTGACGGCCGCGCAATATGTGCGTCGGAAGCTCTGACCGCTACCGGGTTGGAGGCGGTCAGATTTGTGATCGTAAATGCCTTGGCACCCCAGAATGTAATCATGATTTCCGTGAATGCATTGATATGCATTGGTTACGGCAATGTTTCACTAGTTTGCTGCTCAAATTTGCTAAATCTGGAATAATCATATACCATGTATCTTTAGTGGGAAGCCGTTTTTGTCCAGTATTGTTGTTTTATGCAGGTTTGGTTGGCAAGTCATCCACTTCCTTTCAACGCGGGCATTCATTCAAGTCCGCCTGTGTTTATTCGAAGGTGTGAAATTCTAGAATTGAACTCCAGATGAATCAGCGCTTGTTGATTGACAACATATTAGTTGTTGGAAAGGTATGAGAAGCGAGCAAGTTCAACTAAACTGTTTCCAACTCTTCCCCCACGCGTTTCTTCACCATTCTCCTAGGTCAGCAGCTGCATAGTGTTGTAGCGATGTTCACGGAAGGATTCGGCCAAGCTTTGCCAGATCCCTTCCGTGCAACGCCTCCATGTCCAGGGTTATGGATGGAGCGAAGTGTTCCATCGAGGAATCCATCCCTCATGGAAGTGAACAAAAAGAGATCCCCTGAAGGGTTGGATGGAAATATGTTTTTCAAACTATGAATCAATAGTGAACCCACCTGTTTTTCAAAGGCCAGGTCGGGTTTGCTCAGGGAAGGGAATATCTTAAGACATCGTCGGGCTGAGAGCTGCTGCAATGCAGATCCTTCTAGGTGAGATGACCGGCTTGCTGGCTCGATTTTTGAATTCCATCAGACAGATGGCTTGGGGAGACCACAATAGCAATAGCCGAGGGATGAACAGGAGCAGCTTGATCAACATGGTTCATGTGTCGCGACATGGTTTCTCAAGTCATAGGGTTACCCCAAAGTTATGGTTGGCTTGTTGAATTCAATACATGATCAAGAAACTTCATGATTTGGGGGTACCCTTATGTTGAGAAACCACCATATACTCCTTGGAAACATCATGGAATTTGGATACAGAAACATGCCGTCTAAGATTGACGTCATCTGAAATCTGATTTAAGAAACATATCTAAAGTACAGAAACATCATTTTCCCATTTAAAACAACATCTATCAATGATATATGGGATGATTACTGTGGGTACCCCTAACTGACTTGAGAAACTATTAATTGTTAATCAATAACCATTATTTTTGGTGATTATCCCCTATTATTACCCATTATGAACCACAAGTAAACCAATTTTGTGAAACCACGTTAGATCGGCCCAGATGGAGGGACGAAACGCCGGAACAAAATGCTGCTCCCGCTGAGGGTCCGGTGCCTTCAAGAACGTCCTGGTGATTGGTGCAGATGGCCCGAGTGCCCAAGGGCACTGGGGGACCCTTGGGTACCCAATCGAAGCTACAAAAACCACCAGCATCTTATAGGAACCCCTCGGAGACCAGCTATAAATTATGGATTTTCCATTGCCGGGTTCGTTTATGACAGGTAATTTGACAAAATTGCTGGCCTATTTGATGGTGTTGATGTTTGGATGAATCAGCATCATTGAGCATCATTAGCAATCATTAACAACCATTTGCCATCATTCAATATCATTTACCATTATCAACAAACATTCACCATCATTAACCATCATTTGGGATCATTAGCGAGCATTTGCCACCATTCGCCACCACGAACGACGGCAAAGATCATGATCATTCTTTCCCCATGATTGACAGGCAGCTCGGAAGGCAATTTGGACACACCAGGAGCTTGATGGTCGCATGGGAGATTCATGGGCAGGTCTGAGTTTCAAGACTCCACTCATGCTACAGCTCTACTGGGGCCTTTTTCGACAGCCCAGTGGCCGTCAATGTGTTTGCAGTTGGATCCATGCGTTTCACACAGCTGAAGCTCTTGTTTGGGGGAGGTTCATCCTTCAGGTTCCATCCATCTATCCAGCCATCCAGCCATCTATCCAGCCATCTATCCAGCCATCCATCCCTCCCTCCATCTATCCCTCCTTCCTTCCTACCATCCATCCCTAGCCAGCGCGCGGAACCCAGGTCTTTCCAGGTGGGTGGATTGGTCCGACCGCGGCACCTGTGTGTTGTTCGGTGATGGAGCTGGAGCCATGCTCATCACGGCGGCAGACACTGAGCATGACGTGGGAGCTCCCAGGGGGACAGAGCTTGGGGAGGCATTGGGAGCCAAGGGGTGGTTTCTCCAAATAGGGGATCCGCAAATCATCCACTTTATTAACCATTACAGCTATTAATTGGTTAATCATCTACAGCTATTAATCATCTCAAAGTGGTTCCACTTTATTAACTATTCACAGTGATAAACCAACATAAACCAACCATTTTGGATCCATTTTGGGGTACCCCCGTTTTAAGAAACCACCATATAGCTGCGAGATTCGTCAGTTGGGCCCCTGTGCCCCTGCTGTTCACACCACCGAATACTCCGAGCCGGTGGGATGGGTTCACTACTGAGCTAGTAAACATGGCTTTTGGCTTGCTGGTTTTGACCCATGGGACCCATGGGAATAATCAAATATATATATATATATATATATATGGCCTCGTCCAAAAATGTGTGGTGTGGATCAAGGTCCGTTTCCACATCCGTTCCAGACCCATGATCCAGAGGTATGATCCAGACCTCTTTAGGGTAGCCGATCCAGACCCCACGATCCAGACCAACATAATAATAAAGATCTGCACTGATGATTAAAACACAATGCTTGAGCATGTGTTGAACAAATTCTATGCTTGAGCAAGGATGGTGTAGGTAGCACTGCAGCCCTTGAGCCTCATCATGCGCAGCTCGGGGAAGTGGTCCTGACTCGTGGTCTGTGTTAAGCTCATTGGTTAGCAGAGCCGCCCATGCCTGAACAAAGATGGTGTAGGTAGCACTGCAGCCCTTGAGCCTCATTATGTGCAGCTCCGGGAAATGGTCCTGTCTCGTGGTCTGTGCCGAGCTCATTGGCTAGCAGAGCCGCCCGTGCCTGAGCAAGGATGGTGTAGGTAGCGCTGCAGCCCTTAAGTCTCACTATGCGCAGCTTTCCCGGACACAGAATTTTTGTTGGAACTGTCATCAATCCGTTCCAGACCCCGTTCCAGACCGATCCAGACCCGATCCAGACAGGAAGTAGCCACATCCCAGACCTACCCCGAAATCATTGCAACCTGTTCATTCCCAGCAATGTCGCCCAATCAGAACGAAACTCTGGAGGGAACCTCCTGGTGGATCCAGAGGGAAACTCGTAGCCTGGTGGCTGTTTGTTTCCCGCCCTGCCCTACCCCCTCTTCTCAGGCTGTTTCTCCCCGCCGTGGATAAGGAACCCTTATCCGCTGGCGATTCCTTATTCAGCCTGTGGCTGCCTAAGAGGAAGAAAACACCAGATGGGTGTATGCGAGAATCGCTGGGACGATCCCCCATCTGTGATTTCAGATCCCTGTTGGGATAACCAACGCAAATGGCAGAAAGCGTTCGACGGGCTACGCGGGAACATAGAGCTGCTATGAGCTGCTGCCTTTGACTGAATGTGTATGGGAACTTGTAGCCAAAGACACTTGGATAATAATTCACTTTGGCGAGGCTAGAACACGAAAAGGAGCGAACAATTCTCTCTGTGAACTCAGCCACGCACTGTATGAAAGTGTTTGTGCAACTGTTTATGTAAAGCTATTTGGCTATGTCCGGAACATGTTGCTTACGAAACCCCACTCGTTCCAGACGTCTGGGTCACCGCGGAACGATCCATACCCGAATTTTGGCACATGCCCATATATATATATATATTTATATATATATTTTTTTATATTTATATATATATAGCATATTTATTAATTTTTTTGAAATATATATATATATATACACATACTCTTGTGCATACATTATTGCGTGTTTATTTACATATGCATGTTACATATATTGTCATATATTCATGTATGCACTGTCTGTCCTTGTCAGCTAATCTTCAGGAGGGGAACCCACCCTGAGTCTGGAACCCATTCGTCACGGATCCCATCCATGGTGACCAAGGTTTTGCCCAAAACAGTGGTGTTGACTCAGAGTACTCAGAGAAGGTCCATTAATGAATCTCAGTTGATTGATAATGGTGAACGATAAGCTGGTTGCTTAATGTTTCACAATGGTTAGTTATGATGGTTATTTGAAGATGATGAATATAAATATAAATCGTTTGAGAAAGGCCGGCCGTTGTGTCAGCGCGTGATTGAGGCTGGCGTGCCGTCTTAGAAAGCATGGGCCCTTCACACTACCTAGTGGGTATAGTGAAGATCAACCAATGATACTGGATGTGGACCTTTTTTGCGTCGAAGGCCCCAGTGCCCACTTGAAATTGATGGTGTTGTTGGGAAAGTGAGTGAAAGTGTGACATAACCGGTGAGCCATGAGGAGTTTAATTGGTTGAAATGTGCATGTATCATGTGTATAGTGAACCACCCAAAGCAAGATGTTGCGAAGCTCCATGTGGTGTCTCGTTATTGGAGTTTTGCGATTCCACCATCTAATTTATTTTCTTGAACCCTTCATTGGCGTTTAGTAGATAGATGCAGATAGAATTTAAATCAGTATTTAAGAAAACACACTATGACATTTACATCCAGATGCCTCTTAATGAACACCAACAAGAGAGCAATATGGTACCCTCTCATGACCAACATTGGTGGCAGAGCATGGAGACCCGCAGCCGAAGTTTGGCCGGCAATTCGTTCGGTGCCCAACCCGTCGTGCTTTCAGGCGGTGGGTGGTGGGTGTTGTCGCTGGACGGCGACTGGATCAGTGGATAGATCAGCATGACTGGATGACTGGTTGGTGTTTCTAACGAGCCCCACGAAGTTGAACCTGAAGTCGAAACTCACCCGGAATTCGCAAATGGTTGGTTGGTTGGTTGCTTTTTCTCATGGGCTTGAAATCAGCAACCATATAAGTTGAGTTAAATACTTTGTGCTTCGACTTTTTTGCAGACTCATCCGGTTGCTTTGTTTGATGATCAACGCAGGAGTTTGAATGCATTCCTTTGTCATGGAAAAGTCGATCATCATTTTCCCAGGGTGTAGGTTCAAAATTATTCAAAAATTATTCAAAATCCATGGCTTTGAACCTACCTTTGGCTTCCTAGGGTGTAGGTTCAAAATTCTTCAAAATCCATAGCTGCCAAGGGTGTTGATAGCTTTGGTTGCAGCTCCCTGGGACGTAACTTGAGAGCTCCGGGGTCCAGGTGAACCGCTGATCAGTGAAGGGACCTGGAAACTGCTGGGGTTTACAGCTGCCACTTGAAGGGTGGGCTGAACTCAAGCCATAGACTTGCTCAAGGATGGTATATCCTTGGTATATCCTGGTATGTCCTGGTGTATCCTGGTCATATATCCTGGGTTCGACCACAGTCTATTTCCAACTCAATCCATCCAACGATTGAATTCCATCAACTCTAGCTCAGCTGAATTCCACTAACCGTATCCAATCCTGTGATTTTTTTCAGCTCGGCAAATCAATCATCAGTGAACTTTGATCGATTTATCCTGATGGCATCCTCACCTTGCTGCGAGGTGCTAATGGCGAACGATTCGTGGCCTTCGTTTCTGAAACATGTCACGAAGAAAATCTCCCAGTCTTCCAGCGAAACGAGTCGTTTTGGCCATTCGCAGATGAACCAGGAAGCTTGGACTGGCATTGGAGCCTGGCAGAAATTTGATTTGATGTTAGGGATTGGTTCCCATTAGTTAGCAAGTGTTGCCATAGTGGACTGTAGTCAACCAACAAACAAGGTACTCAGTAACTATGGCAATGCAAGTCTCGGGAAGATTCTGGCCATCCGTAATTTTGAGTCATTAATTATGGCTGTGGGTCAAAACCCCGTACCCCTGGTTCCCCTATCATTAACCATTGTTTTCCCTAGTATTGCTGGTTATTATCCCCCGTTATTGGTTGGTTAATATTGACCCATCCCCAATTATGACAAGTCATAAGAGTAGAGTATAATCCGAGTCAATGAAGCATAGATTTGGCAGTCCCCACCCATCAAGATCAATAGTTGCCACATCTATGTCTATTTGACCCAGGGTATTGTGTTTGTAATATGGTATGTACCTGTGTTGTTTTGAGAGACAAGTCATACCTGTGTTCTTTTGCGAGAGAAGTCAGATCAAATTGTGGGCTACCCGAAAGAAACGGTGCTACTGTGATGATTCCTTCTGGTTGTAAGCATGTATTTGTCTATACCGCTGATCTGTTTTTTGCACAGTATATGTCTTTAGTTTTGGCACTCAATTCACTATCAAGGAACCAAAACATTCGTCACATTGAAACTTTGCAACCTTCGCTATCAATTTCTTGCGCATTGCCTTGTGCTGATCAAGACATTGCGGTTATGATCCTGGCTCATCACTTGGATGCTGTAGCGTTGAATATGGGTGTTCTCAAATCATAGGGGCACCCTCAGTTATCATCCCATTGTATGTATGACTGTATGATCATTGTCTATGAGCCAACCATAACTTTGGGAAACCCCTATGACTTGAAAAACACCATCTAGTAGTTACTTTTCACCATGATTGTTAGGTATTATCCCCTATATATCCCTAACCATAAAGTTGGAACTACCATTTCTTATCCCCTATTGTTATCCCCTATATATTCTCCCCTATGATTCACCATTATTGGCCCCTACATAAGCGGATGCTGCGGTGCTCGCTGCCCAGACCCAATACAAGTTGGCAGAGTTAAAAGGATTCCTTGCTGCGGTGGATGAGTACCCCGAGCCTTGCCGTACGAGTTGTGGCTCTCTGAAAGGTTGGTCGGTTTGGTGGTCGGTTGGTTGGTTGGTTGGTTGGTTGGTTTGCTTGCTTGGTTGGTTGGTTGGTTTGCTTGCTTGGTTGGTTGGTTGGTTGGTTG
Organism: Symbiodinium kawagutii; assembly: GCA_009767595.1. Taxonomy (NCBI): domain Eukaryota; class Dinophyceae; order Suessiales; family Symbiodiniaceae; genus Symbiodinium; species Symbiodinium kawagutii. The sequence goes on along the minus strand of VSDK01027004.1, from coordinate 576,690 downwards.
CTTGCTTGGTTGCTTGGTTGCTTGGTTTGCTTGGTTGCCTGATTGCTTGCCTTGTTTCTTGCTTGGTTGGTTGGTTGGTTGGGTGGGTTGGTCGGTCGGTTGATTTTCAAGCAACATGACAATCAACAACCATGAAGGTATGATGTCAATAGCAAGAGTGATATGATATAGCAAGAAAAAGCAAAAAGGATGTAACGGAACATTTTATCTTGACTTTGCGTCCAAATGCTTAATTTCAACACTGACTTGAGTCAAACATGAGGGACCAAGAGGGCACCAAATTGCAACCGTTAGGTTCAGCAATGAAGAAGTAGCTGGGGGAAGTGGACATTGTCCTTAGAATCACGGTCACAAACATGTTTCAATTCTTGTCCTTGGAGTGTTTTTTGCCCACAATTTGCCTTTCAGCGTACCATTTCTTCGAACCCACTCAAACTTTCAAGCCTACCATGATTTACTGCGATTTAACATATGATTTACCCTCAAATTATGGAGGCTTCTAAAGTCAGTCAGCTATCATTTAGTTTATTTACCATTTAGAATCATGAACCAACCATGGCTTTTGGGTTCCCCCTAGAACTTGAGAAACCACCAAACAAAGGCTTATTTTTGGGCAGTATCCCCTATGATTAATTATTACAAGGGAATCCTTTATGATTGACCACAAGTGAATCCCCTGAAACAAACCATATTCGGCTATGAGTGCTAAACGCTTTTAGTGGTAAATCTATAGTGATAAGACTAGCAATAGCTATATTATTAACCACCATATTCAACTATTACTAGTCATTATTGTTTAAAGCCACACGCAGGTAATAGTTGAATAACCTCATTAATTATTATAACCTCCAGCTATATGGCTGTGGGTCAAAACCCTGTACCCCTGGTTCCCCTATCATTAACAATTGTTTTCCCTATAAAATGGTTGGTTAGTATCCCTCATTGTTGTTAATTAGTTGATATTGACCCGTAGCCATATTAAGCCATCGGTGGAGGTACTCGTATTACTTTTATCATTAATTAAGCATGATTAAGCCATTATCATAACCTCAGTATATAATGTCCATCAACTATTACACATGGGTGTTTTCTCAGAATAGGGGTGCCCCCAATCATCCAGCAATAGTCACTTATAATATTCAACCCACTATTTTGCGGTACCCCTTTTGAGAAACCATCATATCAATATCCTGCCATATTAAGTCACTATTGCTAAGCTCACAACAATGTTGAACAAGTCATGTGGCTCATATGACTTGAAACCACTATCCGAAGCTCATTATCGTTCAACCATTGATAGTCGAGATCTGAACATCTCAACCTCAAGAAGGGTTGGAGATTCTCTGTTCAACCGATGGCTGTGGGTCAAAACCCCGTACCCCTGGTTCCCCATCATTAACCATTGGTTTCCTTGTTATTGTTGCTTATTAACCCCCATGAAATTGGTTGGTTAACTGCTTGACCCATAGCCAAATCCAGTTCAATGAGTTGATCACCTACCAGTGGGTATATCCCTTACATCATCCCTTATTAGTTGATTAACCAACCACCAACCATCACCAACCATCACCAACCATCACCATCCAGTTCAATGAGTTGTTAACCATTTTCCAAAGACCGCAAATGGCCAGCTTCGTCCCAAGCACTCATTTCCCTCCGTGTGAATCATCTTGTACTGTAGGCAAATGAATGTAAATGAAATAAATGGAAAACATGAACAAACCATATACCAACCATATACCAACCACTATTAGCCGATTAGCCACCATTATCCAGCAAGTAACCACCAACCTTTGCTGAAGCTCATTATTGTTCAACCGATACTTGAAACCAGTGGAGATTTGTCGCTCCGGTGCCCGCTCCACTGGTGCCGGCACCAGGATCTCTTTGAGGCGTGGATTTTCGCGCAGCGCAGAAAAGCCTTTGGGCCCATCCGACACGTCAACCAGGAGCAGGGCTGCGGATGGCTGCCGGGAGGGGGTTGGTTATGACCCATTAGCAATGGTTATTTGGTGCGTGGTTTTAATCATGTCCATTTTTTCGCTAGTAATTATCAACAACTGGTTGGTTGACTAATATTTTTCATGGGGCTTGAAATCACCAACCAGTTACAGTGATGTTGTTTTCACGGAGGTTTTATCACAATGGTTCATAATAAGGATTTGATGGTTTCTCAGAATAGGGGTACCCCCCAATCATCCATTAGTAGTCATTTATAGTAATAAACCAAACATTTTTTGGGGTACCCCCACATTTTGAGAAACCACTATTTAGAAAGATAGGGGATGATATCAGCCAGCCTGGCAGGAGAGCGAGGCCTGGAGCCGCCCGGTTAAATCTGGGGGAACTGGCTGAGGAGCTACCAAGGCGTCCCCAAGGTGGGATGAGGTTCAGTGCTTAGGCACTCAGTTTCACCCCAGGGACCGTTGCACCAGGAGCTACCAAGAGTGGCCGTTCACCAGAGGCTACTTGAGCATGGGCCGTCTTTTTTGGAGTGTTGTTGCGCCAGGATGTTCCGCATGGATCCATACGGTGGTTTCTCAAGTCACAGGAGTACCCTCAAGCTATGGTTGGTTTAATACTGTATCTTAAACAAGGATGATTTTGGGGGTTTCCTATATATATATATTTACATTATATATATATATATACATTATATATTTATATATTTACATTATATATATATATATGCATGTAACATATATATACATATATATTTACTTGTTTATTTATTTACTTATTATTTATTGATTCATTGTTTTTTTCATTTATTTCATTTACATCAATTTGCCTACAGTACAAGATGATTCACACGGAGGGAAATGATTGCTTGGGACGAAGCTGGCCATTTCCGGTTTTTGGAAAATGGTCATCAACTCATTGAACTGGATGGTGATGGTCGGTGATGGTTGGTGATGGTTGGTGGTTGGTTAATCAACTAATAAGGGATGATGTAAGGGATATACCCACTGGTAGGTGATCAACTCATTGAACTGGATTTGGCTATGGGTCAAGCAGTTAACCAACCAATTTCATGGGGGTTAATAAGCAACAATAACAAGGAAACCAATGGTTAATGATGGGGAACCAGGGGTACAGGGTTTTGACCCACAGTCATTTGTGTAATCGATAAGGATTCCCTAGTGTTGGTGGACATCCCCACAGGCAGATTTTGAGTTTCGACCATGGTACAACACCCTTAGTCGCCCTGGTTCCCTCATCATTTACCATTGTTTTCATTATTGGCGGTGATTATTCCTTACCAGGTGGTTGACTAATATTGACCCGCAACCATATTAAGTCTTTGATGGAGGTATTACTAGTATCATTAAGCATGTTTCAGCCATTATTATAGCCTCATTATATAATCTCCATCAACTATTACTAGTCCTATCATGAAAAATTGTTTTCCCTATGAAATTGTTGGTGATTCTCCTCCATGAAATTGGTTGGTGAAGGTTACCATTGACCCAGCTCGCCATGTTTCACCATGCACCCATGACATAGCCATCATATAGCCATGTATCTGCTATAGCTGGTATATTCCCTATAATTGCTAGTTGTCATCCCTTTCTATGAACCATGAACCACCTATTTTTGGTTGATGATAACTGCTTGACCCAGCTCGCCCAATGGCAGCATCGTAAGCCGCCAGGACAAGCCCGAGCACGACGAGGTTTTCAGTCCCTTCAACGAGGTGAGAAACGCTCGGCAATGCACCACGTGGACACGGCACCAGGTGCCCGGGCAGCGGTCACCTTCAGCAAACAGCCAGGTGCCACGGTTCAATTTTGATGATCCAATGGTTAATGGCACCTCCTTAATGTAGTTAATAATAGGGGATAACTAGCTGGTTAATGGTTAATATTATTTTAACCAGCTAGTTGTTAATTATTTATTTGAATGAACCAATGGTCAACTAGCTGGTTAAGGCTCATAATAGGGGATAACCATAGGGGATAACCAACAAGAGTGGTGGATATACCAACTACATGGGTATGGGTCGAGCAGTTCATCAACCAAAGTTAATAGTCAGGGATGACAACTAGCAACTATAGGGACATACCAGCTATACACGGCGAGCTGGGTCAAGCAGTTCATCAATCAAAAATAGGTGGTTAAAGCTTAATAGTCAGGGATGACAACTAGCAACTATAGGGACATACCAGCTATACACGGCGAGCTGGGTCAAGCAGTTCACCAACCAATCATGGGGGATAGTCACCAGCAATAAAAGAGAAAACAAAGAGGTCAATGATAGGGGAACCAGGGGCACTAAGGGTGACCTGACCCACAGCCATGTAGAGCCAGTTCTCAACAGATTAATGCACTGCCGGGTGAACGTGTCAGATGGTTTGCCTGTTCGTTTTGTCAGCGTTCGGGGAGTGTGACTTCATTTTTTTGATTCGGGGCTTTAAGGATAGGCTTTTGATTTGCAGTAGATGTTGAGCTGCCAGTGTTGTGGAACAAATTGACTTTCATTTACATTATAGTTGCAGCATGTCGTTCACCCCATCTCTCAATACTTCACTCTGCCAACTTTACTCAGGTAGTTTAGTGTAATCCTTTCCTCTTTAGGGTTTTGGTTTTGTACTAACCAGCTGAAGGTAAGTGGCTAGAACTACCATCCTCTCCCTAAAGCAGCTATCTAAACATCTTGAATTTTCAGCAGGGCAATCATCGCCCTAAATATGGCTGAGGGTCAAGAGCCTGTACCCCAAGGGTTGGTTACTAAACATTCCCTATGATCAGCCCTTGATTATTGCTGGTTAAAGCCTTTACCCCCATACCACCACCTATGATCAAATTGATCTAGTTTGTGATTTGATTGACATGTTTATTTCCCAAATGTATTTATTAACTAGTTGGTTGACTTGCGATGACTTGCGTGTATTCTTCATGACTGGGTGGGCACCAACCACAAGATAATGATCATCATGAGCCATTATAATCATTTTATCAACCATCAATTAACCATTGTGATCATTATATTGACCACTATTCCCACAGTAATCAACCAGATCATTACTAGCCATTATGATGATTCTATTAACCATTAATTGACCGCGATCATCATTATATGAACCACTATTCCTATATATATTCCTAGATCAATTAACCAGATCAGCCATTAGAATCGTTCTATTACCCATCAATTAGCCATTATACTCATTATAATCATTAATCACTGATAATTATCAACCATTATTACCATAACCAACATTAACCACTATTAACTTGGTAGGGCTGGTTACCCACCTATTAACCACTACCACTACTACCATTAACCCACCTATTAACACCACTACCAACGGTAGGGCTGGTGACCCATCACCGTTGGTGAGCCAGGTGCCTTGCGACTCCGTGCCGTGCCATCGAAAGCTGATCAGTCTCTAGGAGCGACGCAGCGACGCCCGCGCCCGCGCGGCCCGGATGGGGGGAGTCATGGCAGGTGGCCAGGGAGTTTGGCGACCGAAGTTATGATTGCTTAGCTAGGACCCGGGACCCCCAAAAGTTATGGTTGGTGAAAACTAGGGGCTAATGACGGTTGATGATAGGGGATGATTTGATAAGCAATTATGGTTAAACAACCCATTTGGGGGGGTTCTTAAGATACGGAACCCGGAAAAACGGTTGGTTTATGAATAAACAAGATGATTAATATGGGCTGATAACTGGGTGTACCCCAAACTGACCTGAGAAACCCACCATATGGTGTTTTTTCTTTAAAAGTTACAGGGTCTCCCCCCAAACCATCCAAAATTAGTCGTTTATAGTAATAAGCCAACCATAACTTTGGGATCCCTACTTTGAGAAACAGCCACATAAGGGAATATAGTCACTAGAGTACAGAGATGTTAAGAGATCCACTTGCAAACTGGAAACCAGAAGCAGTTGGACTTGCATAGTTAGGTTAATACCTTATCAGGTAGTTATAGCATCAAACGTGGAGAACACACGACAACCATTTTTGACAGCTCTTGGGCCGTTAACAACAAACACAGCAGCCATGTTGGGTGTAGCCAACCAGGGCTGTAGGTACGAAGGCAAGCAATCGGCGTCCAGGTGAGGAAACCTGATGAGACTCGCAGGACACTTTCGCAGCACTCGCATGGCACGTGGGCAGCGAACTTGCAACGGGGCACATCCGGGCACGCATTGAACTGTTTTGCTTGCGCAATTGTATCATGTGATGCAGACCAAATTGTCTCCGACCACTTGGAAGCGAAAATGTTGTATCATGTATCACGTGATTGTCTCCGAACATGTTGTATCATGTGATTTTAGAAGCGAAAGGAATTGCAGATCAATCGGCTGAACAATTGTTCTTTCGAGCGGAGGGAATTGGTTGATTAGCAAGTGGCGGAGTCAAATACCAATTATTTTCTTGCAGCATGTCCCAAAACATTGAACACTTGCAAATTACAAGGAAGACAATGTGATACATTTTGATGCTTCTACTTTGGATATTTTGGGACACAGCATCAAATTTTCTTGCATTTTTTATGATTTTATAGCGGGTTTGGAATCTCTTGGGCTCAAAGATAATTTGTGACCCAGAGACCGCTCGTGTCTACGGCGCCAAGCGTAACGTTTGACACGAAAGAATCCCAAGCTATGATGGTGGTGCTGGTGGTAGCTCCAAGATACTCTGCCGTCGTTTTCCTGTAGATCAAGTCCACTTCGGAGCGGAAGGACCGGCCGAATACATCGACCATGAAGGGGTTAGCCTGAAGCACCATAAAGGCAAATTTGGTTTTATATGTTAGATGGTTGATCTTTGAAAACAGTTTGATGTTAATCATGACTCCTGCTTAATGGTTGCTGTCGATGATGATTCAAAGTTGATATTGACCATGTTAATGTTCTGGGTTTGATGGTTGATGCCGATGCTGGTTCATTGCTTTCAACTCACCATCTGATTGAGCTGACAGAGGTTGATGATGATGATGATGATGATGAATTAATAGATGTTTGGTGCGTTGATGACCCCTGTTGGTGATGTTCTGTGGTCCATGATGTAGATGATGCTTAGCGTTTGTCGATGTTTGTTGATCATGTGTACCGCTTGATGGTGGATGTTGGGTAGTTTCAATGTTTGCTGACTGGTTTTGATGATGGATAGTTGATGAAACATGATGAAGAGGGATTCATGATGTTGATGCGGGGCCATGGTTGTGCAGATTTGTGACTGATGTTACCGGTGAAGTTTGATGGTTGATGCTGTACGATGATATGCATGATTTTGTTGGCTAAATCTTATTGTTGAACATCATATTGTCCTTACCAACCATATTGATGATTAATCATGGTGTCCTTATCACCATTGCATACTGACGACATACTGTAGCCATCATTATTATCAAATGAATTACATTGGTGATAGTGATATGCTGATAATTTCTGATATTGTTATTCTGTAACCTGTGTTATTATTACTATTATTGTTATTATACATAGCCACAGTTGTATACTACATATATATATATATATATCACCTTGCTGATGGGATGTATATGTATAAGATTACAACCTAATATGATATGCTTCAGAAGTTCTTGCTGATGGAATACCACCTTCGGCAGACCCATGTCGGGAACAGGCTGCACCGTGCGGCGGCGACGCAACGGTGCCTGCCATACGCAAACCAGCCGGTAGTGCAACACCAGCGGCGGTTCCGAGAAGTTCAGCGCCTGCGTTCTCCACAAGAACTGGTGTGGCTAAGTTTGGGGGAACTAGTGCTGTTTGAATCAGTTTGCAGATGTATGAAATGTTTGTTAGATTTTCTGCAGCTTCAATCCAAGTATCAGCACGGCAGAAGGACGGAGAAATAGGAGCTGCTTGTGTATTTGAAGCTCTCATACCTTTTGGGGTTGTATGGCTAGCATGGGTTCAAGAGTTACACGATTGTCGCACTTACTGGCGATGCTGTGGTTGTCTCGCATTGGCATAGACATAGGGGCTACTAGCTAATGACTCACAGATGGTTATGGATGGCAAATCATGGTCACACTTTACTCCAAGATTGTTTAATCAGCCATTCAGATAGAGTTCTATTGTATCTACAGTACAATAAGTATCCATCACTAGTACTGTATTCAGAACGTTAGCCAAGTTATGAACCAACTTAGCTAACGATTTGGGGCCCACCTTGTAATCGTTTTCTTTTTCCGCTTGAACTTTGACCGGTCCGTCAGAAGTTTATAGTACAACTCCGGCGCTAAAGGTAGTTTAGACCACGAGTCGCCATGAAGCCTTGGGGCGGTTGAACCGTTGCCCATATTGCCATGCGACGTGTTGGAAATTTGTCTTCCTGCATCAGTCGATGCCATGATTTTTTACTAATTTGCAATTGCTGAGTGATCTGCAGAGACTTTGAGGACTGTTGGTGTGTAGTTCCACTGTCAACCAGGATAGTTTCATCTGTTGGAACATGGTTCAACTGTTGGTTCAACTGTTGGTTCACTGTTGGTTCACTCTGTGTTCAACTGTTGGTTCACTGTTGGTTCAACTGTTGGTTCACTCTTGGTTCAACTGTTGGTTCACTGTTGGTTCAACTGTTGGTTCAACTGTTGGTTCACTGTTGGTTCAACTGTTGGTTCAACTGTTGGTTCAACTGTTGGTTCAACTGTTGGTTCACTCTGTGTTCAATTGTTGGTTCACTGTTGGTTCAACTGTTGGTTCACTGTTGGTTCAACTGCTGGTTCAGCTGTTGGTTCAACTGTTGGTTCAACTGTTGGTTCACTGTTGGTTCAACTGTTGGTTCAGCTGTTGGTTCAACTGTTGGTTCAACTGCTGGTTCAGCTGTTGGTTCAACTGTTGGTTCAACTGCTGGTTCAGCTGTTGGTTCACTGTTGGTTCAACTGTTGGTTCAGCTGTTGGTTCAACTGTTGGTTCAGCTGTTGGTTCAACTGTTGGTTCAACTGTTGGTTCAACTGCTGGTTCAACTGTTGGTTCAACTGTTGGTTCAACTGCTGGTTCAGCTGTTGGTTCACTGTTGGTTCAACTGCTGGTTCAGCTGTTGGTTCACTGTTGGTTCAACTGTTGGTTCAGCTGTTGGTTCAACTGTTGGTTCAGCTGTTGGTTCAACTGTTGGTTCAACTGTTGGTTCAACTGCTGGTTCAACTGTTGGTTCAACTAGTGATCGACCACGTGCTAGTTGTCGATGGGGATCCTCACTGATCTCAGTTTTCCACCGGCGGATCACCGCAGTGCAAAGCCCTGGGAGCTGCAAATAGCAGAGGTCCCACTGGTGTACGAGAGTAGCTTGCCTGTGAACAACTGGCTGCGTCCATGGCCGTGGTGGCACCGGCTACCGATCCAGCTGTGCCATTGGTCTGACAGGCAAAGCACCAGTTTTTGGGGCCGTTTCTAAGGACAAACCCACATGCATGAACGTACATGGTGTTTTTTTATTCATATGGAGGCGCGAACGCTCATGAACAAACCAATAGAATCTTATTATTCCCCACATTCCAGGTGAGGGTTGTTAGATTTTATCAGAGCCAGACCAGTCCTTCCTTCCTTCCTTCCTTCCTTCCTTCCTTCCTTCCTTCCTTCCTTCCTTCCTTCCTTCTCCTTTGTCCTTGCCAGAAGTAAATGCCAGGCAGAATGCCAGAAGATATGCCAGTGCCCGATCTCAGTGAGCACCGCTGGACCTCAACGACCAATGTCCGAGCGCAGTGTTCACCGCTGGACCTCAACCGCCAGTGCTTTGCCAGAAGTAAATGCCAGATAGACTGCCAGAAGTATATTTCAGAAAGAATGCCCGAAGTCAGAAAGAATGCCAGAAGTGGGGGCAGACAGAATGCCAGAAGTATGTGCCAGAAGTAAATGCCAGATAGACTGCCAGAAATATATGCCAGAAGTTTCTGATCGAATGCCAGAAGTATATGCCAGATAGAATCCCAGAAGATATGCCAGATAGAATGACAGAAAGAATGCCAGAAGATATGCCCTGAAGAACTGCCAGATAGAAAGCCAGAAAGAATGCCAGATAGAATACCAGAAAGAATGCCAGAAGATATGCCAGAAGAAATGCCAGAAAGAATGCCAGAAGATATGCCAGATAGAATGCCATGGTGGGGATCACTCGAAGTAAAGTATTCTTTTGTTGGTGGTTTTAAACACGTTTTCCTTTCCGCAGTATTGACAAATGGACGCTTGGTTGACTAATTCTTTTCATAAGGTTGGTTCATCCGCCAACCAGATAATGATCATTATCAACCTTTATTGTTCAGATATAGCCATTACTGTATTAACCAATTTTAACCACTAGTTAACCATGGTTGGTTCAACAGCCAAGCAGATTTGCATGTGTTGCTAGGACGCAAGAGATCATGTTGGCCGCTAAAATGTGCCCCTTGGACATTGGTGCCTTTTGTGGTGTGCCGGCTCATCTCAAACTCCATGGATTATTTGTTAACCCGCCGATGACTTGGGAATATCAACGGAGAAATCCATATTAGCCGGCATCTTAGGTGATTATTGCTGGTGGTCAATGGTCATCGTACGATTTGATATTGAATGATATTTATATCTACATATATGCATAGATATATATATATACTATTTATATATATATATGTATATTTGCCCATTTTTTGTTTACTTTTTGGAGCTTTGCCACTCACTCGGTTCCGTTTCTTTACCAACTCACCGTTACTTAAACTCATGTTCTTTGTGAACTAGTTCCGAACCAGTTCGATTTTTGTCAATATTCACAAATCATTTTGATTAAATCTAATTAGCTATTTCCAGCTGGCCGTTATTGTTGAGCAATCAAGTTATGGTTAACCCTACCCTTCCAGTTACCATTATAGTAGGTAACCAACCCCAAACAATAATGGTAGAAACCAGCTGGTTACCTACTATATAGGTAACTGGAAGCCTAGGGTAAGTGAAGACTTATTAGTAAACCATGACTTGGATGTGCATCCCTCGGGATCCGCGTGGGAACATTCACTATGATTAGAGGGACTAGTTCAGCTACCTTGGAGACATTACAAGGCTACTTACTATGGTTACTCATATGGTGGTTTCTCAAAATGGGGAGCCCCCAAAACGCTTGGTTTATTACTTCAAATGGTTAATGAACTGGATGATTTGGGGGTACCCCTATTTTGAGAAACGACCATATGGTTAACAAGCCGAGTTGCAGGGTTACTTAGGTAGCTGAAGCCCATGGATTAGTTCAGCTACCAATCATAGGTTTCAGCTCACCATGGTGAACTCACACCAGCTGTTCTTCGGCGAGCCCCTCGGATCGAAAGCTTTCTGCTTGAGCTGGAAGCCTCAGCCACACAAGTCGAGCAGTTGCTACCACTTAAAGCCCACCGCCATGCCACGTGGAAAACCGAGACCCTCGTGATAGGTTTCGACCATTAGCGAAATGAATTGTTTATAGAATCTATACTATTAAGAAACCGAAGTATAAAGCCTATTGTCATTGTGATAGATAGATTAGTGGTTTGTCTATATAGTTGATTGACAGTGATGAAGCCTCCACAGTCATTGAACAAATATGAATTAACGCTCGCCAGCCAATAAACAAAATATGTTGAAAATCATGGACAATAATTTGACAACAAATGCTGATTACTTGATTTTGTTTGACTTCTGTGGATATTAATGCTGAGTCATCATTCTCAATCAGTTGTTTGTATTATCCACGACATTCATGATCAACATCCCAGTTCAGAACCAACAGGGTGACCGTGACTTGGTAGCAACTGCGCGCCACCATTTCAGTGGTTTCTAATTTTGGCTGTTTGGAGATTCGCTTGGAGAGTCAGGATCATCCAGATCCTCTGTTCTGAAGCTGTTTCTGTGCTCGCAACAGATTTCTTCCGCGAATTCCGCGCTTCAGGCAGAAGGTGTGAAACAGCTTCGTTGTGTGGCGGGGCGGGCTGTGAGCTGAGATTGTGAGATTGTATAATTTGAAAAAATGGGTTTGACCACCCGATCTTGATCGGGTTATCACCATAGCTACCAGAGTTTGTGGAAGGCATCATCACACTCATTTTCATCCCCCTGATGCTCCTCTTCATTCCCGTGCAATTGTGGTTTCTTGCCTGCGGGAATCTGAAGAGTAGTATTCCACTCGAGTGATCTTATCTGGCTCGCCGCCCCCGTAATCATTGGTCAAACGAAATTTAACGCAGCATCTCTTGTTTGAGGACAAATTGTTTATGCCGGTTTCCGATATATTGGTTTCCGAATGGCATATACCAGCATTCCAGCTATTCCATCATTATTTGGTCACCAGGATTCCAGCTCGCCAGTTGAATCACCATCATTTTTTCCCGGGTTCCAGTTTTCGCCCGGTCAGAAATTTTGGGGAGGGCTTGGGGGTGGGAAATCCGATTAGCTGAGGCCTCTGTATGCTTGATTTCTTCAGGGCACCAGTGTCAACAAGCAGTGTTGACTGGACTATTTAGTATTACTGTAACCATCGTTGGGGATTATAAATAAAGCCAATACAATACAATTGGATATGATAGTGGTTCACCATCAGTTGTTGATTTTGACCAATTATCACCTTAGCACCTTATGTTGTTTATTTTGGAGCCTGTGAATGATAGATGTAAACAAGCAAATTCTAACCATATAACGCTCTGCCTGATTAAGATGCAGTTGTGGATTCATAAATCACGTTGAATGCGTGGTTAATGATTATGTCAATCACCAATAGCGCCATTGACCATCCACCATTCTGAAGAATCAGCTTCAACATCATTCATCATTTACAAACCATAATTGACCAGGTTCTACACAATCAAGTTGAGTGGGGGTTCAATGTGTTTGAACCACAGGTGGAACCATTTCATCAGCAATTTTAATGTTGAAGCATCATCAACCATAAGAATTCCAAGGATGGTTCAACCATCATCAACCATAGTCATCATCAAACATCAAATATGCTTAGACAATCTTCGGTACCATCATCAAAAAAAAACATTTCGAATCATCAACCATTATTTTGACCATAATATACCTGCCATCAACTGCTATTAAAACCATCATTAATCACTTGGGCATGCATTGACCATCATTCAGCCGTTCAACAGCCATCATCAACCACTACTTTAACCATCATCAATCGATGATTATCCTCATTAAACTATTAATTACTGTTAACCAGCATGAAGTATCATGAGGATAGTCATCACCAAGTAGTTAATCATCAATTAGTACTACTATTAACATCTACTACTATTAATTACTATAAACTAGTATTAGTTGCATCAAGTATATTTTAAACGTCACCAACTATCATAGAACCATCTCATCCATCAATTGTTTTGGGATTACCGCAGCGATGATCGGGGATTGAGGCATTGCTGGGTTTCGAGCTTGGAAGCGATGGCCATGGAGAACGGGGGGCTGCCGTTGGGGGCGACCGGGGGCAGCTGAGGATGGGTTATACAAGTTGGGTTGAATAATGATGAATGGTTCATGATGAATGGTTCATGATGATGCTCAATGATGATGAATGATGGCCAGTATGATGAGGATGGCCATCCGCAGTAGTTATGCTTAATGATGATGAATGATGGGTTAATAATGATGAATGGTTCATGATGATGCTCAATGATGATGAATGATGGCCAGCAGTGATGAATGGTTAATGATGCGTGTTTTTGTCTTGCAAAAGCTTTTTGATGGGTATGTTTTGAGGAACAAAAGCATCATGGTTGTTTAACAATCATTTCTCAGCATTTGATTGGTTTCAATGGTAATTGACCAAGGATGAGCAGTGTTGAATACTTATTAACCTGTAAGGGTGCGAACAAATACCAACCAGTGGGATAAATGAGGCCTGATGCAACAGGGATTCCAGGCTGATCATCGCTCTCCACGATGGTACATGTAGTCGGTGAGCTGATCGACAGCACCTACTCTCAATCCCTCCATGGTTTGGATGGTTGAGAAGCTGATCACCTCTTTGGATTGATATGGCAGTGGGTCAAAACCCTGTACCCCTGGTTCCCCTATCATGAACCATTGTTTTCCCTATTATTGTTGGTTGGTTAATATTGACCCAACTCGCCATACTGGTGGTGGTCAATTCTAATCCCTGGAAGAGAATCTCTCCAGAAGTTGGTATGCCATATTAACAACCTGGGTTTGTCGCCATGGTGCTATCACTCACCATCCAACTTCATAATTTAACCATGATTAATCGCAGAACACAGCAGTGTTGGGGGCGCCCCACCGGGACAAACGCACCTCTATCTACTTAGCTCTGATATACACCAACAGTGCCGGATGATGCAAGCTTCGTTTAATTGCGTGTGTGCCGCATTTACAACACTGTTCTTGCTTGTCACCTGAAGATACTGCTTGTTGATACTTGTCATGCTCATGGCCGAAAAGATAGTGCTTATTGATACCTGTCACGTCCACCGCCAAGCCAAGGTTGTCAGAAATTGCTGGAAATCTACATGGGAAATCACTACAACATTTGAATTAATGTTCACTCGCGGTTGTCAATGCTGAAGGGTGGGTAAATCATGAGCCTCGTTGTGGGGTAACCACGGTTGTTAATAGACAATGGTCGCTGACTGCAGTTCATGTTTAAGTCATGCTGAATGTCGGTTCTTGAGGGACAATAATGGTTATTCATGGTCAATGGTGGTTCATCCTATAGGATGGTGACTAACAACAACCAACGATTCTGGTCTGGTGTGGTCATCACTGGTCATCCATTTGAGGCTTTTCTGGGGTTGAAACGAGTATCATACCTTATCCCTGTTGCTGGTAGGTGTCTAAAGCTATCTCAACAGAGTCTGGACCGTTGCTGAGATGTTGCGTTGTTTGCCAGAGTACCTGACAGGAGCTTGCCATTTAGGTTTGAGTGCTGAGAACGAAGATTCCTTCGCAGTGGGTGCAGGCGCAATCGGCAGCTGCTTGCAGCGTAAGCAACAAAACGGAAAACAATGGTTTAAAACATGGTATGGCTTTGGGTCAAATTTGTAGAGACTCCCACCTTATAATGTAGATAAACCAAATTTTGATAGAGACTCCCTTGAAAATGGCGGTCTCTTCTACTACAGTATTGGGATCCGTTTTGTGCGGCAGGTGCCTCACGCCAGCACTTCAACATGCAGTTGGAAAATCAGAGGTTCCTCGCATCGTTTTGGTGAAATTGCCCATCAACGATCAACCACGATCAACCACGATCAACCATGATCAACCACGATCAACCACCATCATTGACCATGAGCCACCATTTTTTGGGGTATACATGGACATCATCACTCCATGATCACTTTGCCTGAGATTCTCGACTGGGAATAGGTCAATGGTCACCACCCAAACAGCCAATGGATAGATCCCACAAGCTATACTCATGACTGGTCATTTGTTTTTTTAATGTGTCTATACATATATATATATATATGTATAGATGTAAATGCGATGTTCACCAGGGGTACATGGTATGGACCCACATATAATATATCCGGATATATCATATATCCCATGTGCACACCATATGCTTGTCATGTGTATATGCATTATTCCGTTACCCAAAGTACAATCATTATTACAACTTCAGATGTACACCTATCAATATTTGCTTTTGTCAATGGTCGTAACGATTCATGATGGTCAATAATGGTCAGCAGTGATTAAGTGTAAATCATTATAGTGATCCCAAAATAGATAGAAAAGTAAAATCCTGGAAAAAACCTATAAAAAATAGTGATAATTAGCTTTTCTATCTATTTGGGGATCACTATAACAAGATAACAAGCTGGTGGTCGGGAGGGAGCGATTTTCGCTTCGCCAGGGGTGCCCCTCTTGAAAAACGGAGGAGCTCTCAGGAGTGCGAGCCCCGCCGCTGAGGCAAGAGTGCCCAATCAGCGAAGTACGGAAAGCTGGTCATGAACGGCACCTTGGCAAAAAGCCATGGGGGGAAATCAACAGGTGTAATACCAGCAGTGTTAACCGGGAATATTAGATAGACTCATAGACGCATGAGATCAAAAGTATCAAGCGGATTCTGGTCCAGCGTCAAAAACCTTCATGTATTGCAGTCAACTACAACTGAAACTCCGAAAAGACTTGCGTAACTAAATCCCTGCAGTGCGTAAGTGTTGCGTAAGCACTGCGTAAGCGATATTTCTGCTTTACGAGGCGTAAGCTGTGCGTATCTAGAATGTCTTTTCACACACGTATTCCCGCGTAACAAGCGCGTAACTAACGAATACGGAAAAGGCCCCGCGTAACTCAAAACCTGAGCCGCGTAACAAATGCGTAGCTAGCCGCGTAAGCGAAAACGGAGTTTAAGAAAAAGATAATAGGGTTTTCGACACTGCTCTGGTGGGAACATGATTCGAGTGCCAGAAAGAACTATTGTAGAAGGACGTTGGCCCATGCAAGCTACGGCACTGGTGTCACAAGGCTTAGATCGCCTGTTTGGAAGCCATAGCCATGAGCTCAAGGATCTTCAAATGATGGATTATCCAGCTATTCGAATGACTACGAGAGGGTAAGAATCATTGATTCACCAATGGTTATTATCATGTTGACCACTATGAACCTTTGATTAATTAACCACTATCAACCATTGGTTTATGACCTCTATTTCTCAACCAGTTGGGAGTACCATTGGTTAAGCTGCCGCACTGCTCATTAATCATCATTTATCACAATCATTGATCAAGCACAATCAACCATTGAGCAACAACCATTGACGAAGCACTACCAACCGTTGGTTCCTCACCCGTTTCAACCACTGGTGAAGCATACATCGACACAGCCGGGGCAGCCGTGGGGCCGTGCCGCCGTGCCCAGGCAAGGAAGTCTTTCGCTTTGCCACCAGCCGAGTTCCGCAGGCACCGTTGATGATGGTCGACCAGTGGATAAAATTGTGAACCAATGGTACACGCTTGAAATGTTTGATGAACTATGATGGACCACTGGCTGATAGATGTGGCATGATGTGGTTATCAATTTTTGATCAGCAGCTTTTTTTCCCACAATGGAAAACTAGTTAAGATTATCATCTGCCACCAATAAATGCTATAAGGCATGATTATCACTAGCTAGTTTTCCATTGGTTGATAATTATGGTTTTTAATCAACACACCGATGGCGGTCAGTAGATGAAGCCACCCACCGGGAGCCGTTATGACAAGCGCAGCTACGCTCGCTGGCGGGACAATTGGATGTGGCTATATAGAGTATTTGCCTTTGGAAATGATGATTTCATAGACAGCGCGGTGTTAGATTTCTGGAGTGTAATCGTTGAAATTTGCTTGTCTATATGAGTCATGAATTACTCAATGGCTTAGATTGGTTAATGATGGTCAATGTTGAAGCTGATTCACCATGTACCATTTGATATCCATTATCAGCCACCATTATTTAACATGAATTGATCATTGTGAACTCCCATTGAGAGTTCAGAACTCACAACTGGTTGGGTGCTGCTTCATGGGATCATTGTGCTGACCTCTTCTCCAGGCATTGGGCAACACGCATTGTTTGTGGGACCTCAATACTTTGGGGGATGTAACTTCTTGAAAACACATTATAGGGTAATTTTGTAGGGGATTCTAGTGGTAAATGAGAGGGATGATAACCAAGAATAAGACCAATACCGTGGTTTCTCAAGCCATTCATCAGCTAGTTGACCATTAGTTGGTTGGCTCTTGATCCACAACCTCACTAGTTGGGTTGCTAATATTGACCCAGAGCCATATTGTTGGTATATCCACTACTAGTGTTGCTTACATTAATCAGCTAGTTGACCATTAGTTGGTTTGGTAATATTGACCCAACACTTGGTTAATCAGCTAGTTAACCACTAATCAGTTAGTTAACTATTAGTTGGTTGGCTGATCATCCGCTATGCTTAACCATATGCTTCCCCTGGTTCAACTGACCACACCCCTCCTGTCCCATCCAGACTTTGTCCAAGCTGCTGGAGCAGCACGAGATCGCCCCAGAGGAGGTGCTTCAGCTTTGGTTTATATGCTTCTGGGTCAATATTAATCAACCAACTGATGGAGGACAACCATCAATGATAATAAGGAAAATATATAATGGAAAATAACAACTAGCAACTATAGGGATCTATAGGGGATATACTGGCTATATATGGCTATGGGTCAATATTAACTAACAACAATGGGGGATAATAACCAACCATTTTATAGGGAAAAGAATAGTTAATGATAGGGGAACCAGGGGTACAGGGTTTTGACCCACAGCCATATGGCTATGGGTCAAGCAGTTAACCAAACAACCAATGGTTAACTAGCTTATTCATGGTTAGATAAGGGGTGCATGATAGGGGATGATAAGTAACAAATATAGGTACCAACAATATGGCTCTGGGTCAATATTATCAATATTAATCAACCAATTAATGGAGGATAACCACCAATGATAATAAGGAAAATAATGGATAGTGATGGGGGAACCAGGGGTACGGGTCCAGAGCCATATGGCTCTGGGTCAAGCAGTTGCCCAACTAACCAATGCTTGACTAGCTGATGAATGTTTAATAATATGGGATGATGACTAACAATAGTAGTGGACATACCAACAATATGGCTTTGGGTCAAGCCGTTACCCAACCAACTAATGGGGGATAGTAAAACAAACAAAACTATAGGGAAAAACCATCGTTGATGATGGGTCCCGCAGATATTTGGTTTATATTCCTGTATATTTGGGATGGTTGGTTGTTTAGCAGGTTAGCTAATATTTGTGCGATGGTATAGAACATCATATTTGCAGCAACCAGATGTATGATTTGTTTTGTATTGTATAAATATGGTTGATGCATGTTAATGATACAAATGATCGTCGATGATTTACTTCCTTTTTAGTTATAGTTGTTTCATTCTTCTACTAGTGCAATTTATGGGTGATCAGCAGCAGTGGTAATTTATGGTCAGAGGAGGAAACAATAGAACAATGGAACGCCCAGGTGATTGTGAACGTGTGATCCTGCAGGGATCTGCCTGATGGAGTTTGGTCACTCTTGCCATCCTGAGACTTGTGGTGCCTTACCCTCTGGCCATTCAAAACCCAACCACTACTACTACATCCTGAGACTTGTGGTGCTTACCTGCGGGTCCCCTGTTGGATTGATGATAGGCAAGGTGTCTGGGAGGAGCTGAAATTCTCGACGCCCGCCGCGACAGGTGGATTGGTTGCTGCTTCACCAGGTGGGCCGAGAGAAGTCGAAGGATGATAGCCGGTAGCTGGTGGTACCCTTGTATTTCCAACAGCCAACTATCTTGGAAGGGCCTGGAAAGTCAGCAGCTATAGACCTTTATAATCCTTTATAGTCGATGGTTAAAGCTATCATTTTCCAGACACTCAACGTTCAATTTCGGTGCTCTATCCGAGTTCAATCCATCAATCGCAGGACTTTGACATTGTTGTGCCGAACAAGCACTAGTATATATCCTGAAGCCTATCAACTTATTAAATCTTCCGGATCATCAAACACCAATAAGGATCAATTTGTTCGATTGAGAATGAACAATTTCTTCATTGATAGATCCTAACGCCACAGCAACTGGTACAACCAAGATGTAACAAGCCTCCAGGACCACTGAAGCCGTAAAACGCGCTACGACGGTCCACGTGAGGCCAACCGACGCATCATGGACTCTGCCGCCAAGCGCTTGAAGATGCCAAAGGAGCGGTGGGGATTCGCTGCGGCCTGGTCCCCTGCCAGGAGGACGTGTGCTCTGTGAAGCTGCTTGAATATCATGGGAAAACCTGGAGAACTTGGCGGAAACCCTGCTGAAAACATGGCAGAAGCCAAGAGAAAATTGGTGATTGGTGGATTTTTCTGGCCAACGGTTCGCAACATAAATCACGTAAGTTGCTGAATGATGGCTTAGCAAGCTTTAACCAACCAGCAATTGACTGCGACCCATGAATGTCACCAAATTTTGCTGGAAACTTTCATTTCTTGAGTGGTCAAAGTTCTGACCCAGGTTGTTAAATATATTTAGTACATGCGCTATTACTGTTGGTCATTAAGCATTTGCTATCAACCATACTTGTTGGTTGTGACCATTAAACATCACTAATTAATTAATATTTGCATCAATGATTACCATCAACTACTACAATACAACCAGTAACTTGGTTTTTACCATCCTTACGATTTAACCAATTATTATGTTATAGTCATTCATTGAATGGCTGCAACAGCATTTATCAATATATGGTTGATTTATAGTTACAAAATGATTTGTGAATCATTATATGATGAACCATAATCATTCATTGTCAGTTACTATTGCCATTAATTATTACCATTTATCAATGCTATAGCATAACCAGCGCATCATGTTTAACCATTGTTAGCCATTAGATTCTTATTCATGAAGCATCACTTAAGCGTTTGGTTGGTTCTGACGCATCCGCAGGAGAAGATCATCTGCAACTTAGACGAGTATGGCAACACCTCGGCCGCCTCCATCCCCCTGGCGCTGGATGAGGTTTGACAGTGGTTTGGGAGATGCGCTGACCCATGGGAATGGTCATGGGAATGGCCATGGGATGGTCATGGGATAGGGAGTGGGATAGTGACTGGGTGATATGTAGGTTTCCAAAATGGAGGTGCCCCAAAAATGGTTGGTTTATTACTAGACTATAAATGACTAATAGTGGATGATTCGGGGTGTCACCTATTCTAAGAAACCCCTATATGTCGGTGATATCTCATGATGTTTGCGGAAAATAGGGACAGAAGAGCCAGGAGTTGATGGAGATATCAGCAACAAGTCTTTGGGATAAAATGGGACTTGGTTAGTAGGAGTAGGAGCATGGCTCAGCAATGGCAGAACGAATGTGAGATCCCTGATCAACTTGGTACCCTTAAAGTATCGTCCCAAGACGTAGGTGATTAAGTAAATGTAGAGGCCCTTATGAGCAGTTTTCATTGTGCTCAAGGATGTACTCGTTCCTGGGCATATATGCTAGCACTGGATATTATCATTGCAGGGATTCGGTCCAGCACCGTGCTACGTTTTGATATGAACAAACAATAAACTGAGATCCAGCTAAAGTGATGGCTGACTGGTCACTGTTAGAATTATCCTTTCCTTTTTACTGGTTATCTTTGATGTGGCATTTAAAGAACAATGATTCATGGTCAAAAATTGTCAGTTGAATCTCAGAAGTGGTAGGTTCACAGCAGTGTACATGTAGTCACTGGGTAGTACTTGTGCGGTGTGCCCAATTGATTGTTTGATTGACTTCGGGAACATAACTTGATACAAATTAAATGTCATTGGTCGTGTTCGCAACCACTGAAAGCAACGCCATAGGCATTGAAAAGGGTTCTTTGTGAGAACACAGTGTGTTAAGTGACCAAGACGTTCTGCAAATTTGAAACCTGTCACAAATGTGTGAATAACAAACACTATGTATATGTATAGGTGTTCCATGATGGTATATGGGTCAATACCATGTACCCGCACTGTTCACATCCCATAGACCAGTCACTAGGATGGCTGCTGGGATGTTTATCGCGACTTGCGATGGTGACTTGGGGTAGCCACGACATGGATATCACATTCATGGCACTAGGTTGAACCAAGTTGTGGCCGATTCTGAATCCTGGAAGCGGGTTGAGTATGAATATGATATGGTCGTACCAAAGTAAGCAATGTTCGCGTGCATCAGGGGCTGGTCGATGACCAACTATCCTAATTCCTGGGATGCTGGTCACGAATTCCTGTAATGAGATCTCTACAATGAATCTAAGTGTTGGTCATTTGATGGAATTCCTGTAAGTGGAGATCTCTACAATGAATGATTGCAACAGTGGTGATATGACCAACTCAACTTGCAATATCTTCCCAAAGCGGCTACATGAAATCCCAACAAGCAAGAGTATTCAATTGCTGGCAGGGGCTCTCAATCCATGTTGACCTACAGCCACTACACTGGCGAGGGACTTGATTACAATTGATAACAATCACTATGATGTTACAAGTTTTCTCATGATTTTAACCAAAATTCAGTGGTTTTCTCATCACTATGGTTTTATAGTCATTCTGGGGACCTAAACCAAATGAGCGCATAAATGACAATCATGAAACTTTCATCATGGCTGAACCAGCAGCTGTTGGGTCCCTGAAACCGGTGAGGCCATTCGTGATGGACGAGTGAAGAAGGGCGACCTTCTGGCCTGCTGCGGATTTGGTGCTGGACTTACTTGGGGAGGTGGGGACTTCGCTGGAAAGGATGGGGGATGGGATGATGGCGGTAGCCAAAGGGGTGGGGGAGGATAGATTGGACGATGGTGGCACAGAACATCACGGAACAGCTAGCGTCATGAAACTTGAAAGGAGATCCAGATTCGATCAAGATGAACAGCAGCAGCAGCAGCAGCAGCAGCAGCAGCAGCAGCAGCAGCAGCCGCAGCAGCAGCAGCAGCAGCA
>VSDK01027004.1:512612-553915 GCA_009767595.1 Symbiodinium kawagutii | reverse complement strand
ACAGGCCGCAGACACCGCCAGCAGCAGCAGCAGCAGCAAGAAGCCCAATTTAGCTGTGGCCAGTTCGCCCTGTACCGGAGTATAAGGTGGGATAGATTAATCATTCTGCATCACATGATTCATCATGATTCATTGCCAATCATCACTATTAATTCAGGATGGCACAATCATCATCAATCCTCATGGAAAAATCATGATTCATCACCATCCATCACTACATTCTGCTCAAGTAATTTGATATGGCAATGGACAATCCACCATGTTGGTTAGGAAAACCCTGGGAAATCATCCATTTATGGATGGAACATCCACCTTTTTGTTGGGAAGACCCTGGGAAATCATCCATTTCTGGTGGCTTTTTCAGCCAGCCACGTCACTTCACCAGAGGCTCGTCACCATTGACCATCCCCCCGCAAGCTTTCCGCCCGTTTCGGATGTCTTGTGGAAGTTTTAAGTTTGGCTCAAGCAGCACGGTACCAACAAAGGCATGCAGAATGGGACAGTGAACATGTGTAGCTATGGGTAGGCAACATGATACTATGTGATTTGCATATAGCTGTTTAGCTAGCTACATAGACTTCGCAGATGCATATGTTTAGAATTATGCATTAGACACATGACATAGAGCTAATCAGGCAGACAGTTCATGACAGACATCCAGTTTCGTTGACACTGAGCAGATGCTGACCGGACTACATGTCGACAGCAGCTCCACTCCAACTCACGCGAAAACGCAGCCATGCCCTCACCAAAAGTGGAGGACGTACCACTGCAAGGTCGGGGACATGGCTCATCATGGCGAGCTGACCTGGCGGGCTCCATTCGCTTGATTGGTTGGGTGTCAGCCAGGCTCCCCATGGGCGCTGCCTGCTTTGCTGGGCGTTTCTTCCTTGCTGGTCTTCATCTTCCCGGAACGTCCGGAGTCCTTGCAGTGGTGGCAGAACTGATGGACCAGACGCATTTTGCCACCGGCACTGTATCTACAATTTGTTGCTCTTGTTGTGGATTGTGCTTTCGAAAGCTTGGTGTCAAGCCGTACACTTGTTTCAAACGCTGTGGTTGATGTGATATGTGCATAACAAGTATTGACAAATAGTAATGCGCATGTTCCCTTACCATTAAAGACACGATGGGGATTCAACAACACCTACAACGTTGATCCTACCGCCGATGGTGGGTGGCTGGGATGCAATGTGGGATCGACTCAGCCATTCTGAAGCACCAATGCACAACAGCCTTTCTGACCAGCCTGTTTTCCTTCGGAAGTGGCTATTGTAAGGGGTAGCAGTCGACTGAACATGCTCGTAACCCGCTGGTGAAGCATCCAAGAGGCGTCCCGCCAGGTCGTTACGTTGGGAGATCGCCAGCCTCCAAGCGACATGTTTTCCATCCATATGATCCAAAAGGTGAGCAGTTTCCTGCAATCTTCGTTCTGACATGTCATGACTGATTCATAGATTTCATAGCTTTCTGTTGTGATGTCATAACTTGCCAGAACTGCCAATCATTGGCAGATGCTCAGACCCCCCAACAAGTCAAATCCAACGTTCTTTCCACCGTGACTCAGCTGCGACCTCCGTAGCTTTAGCTCAAAGGCTCCACAGCGCCACTCGCCGGCCCGGCTGTCGTCCCAGCTGGTGATGAGGGGAGCCAGGGAGGCTTTGCTGATGGCAGCGCTGGTCGTCGTTTATAGCGGCCGGTCTGCCTTCACAGGCCGGGGAGGGGCGATCAAGCCACCAAGTTTAGAGATTGATCAAGCCAGCTGCCTAAAAATGGATCACGGTGAGGAACATGATCAACGATGATGGGAGTATACCGTATACCAATTGTGTCGGGTTTATATGGAAATAGTCATGATATTGCCATGATCAATGAACCCCATGGTTGTTTGTTTGGGGTATTGTAGTATCCAGCACTTTTTTGAAGGTATTTGCACATTTACCTTTCTAGTTGAATAGTACTATGATCAAATTGGGGTATGTCCCTGTTCATTTTTGTCCCACCCCATTTGCTGATAAACAAATCTGTCCGGAACGAAAAACAAAAAGACATTGTCATTTCCGCATCACTAATCGTTGTGTCCATTGCAGTAGTCCTAGAATTATCACCCCTCCACCGTAAACCAGCCATGGTGCACCAGCTAACGATCGAACTACGTTCACAATAAACCAAACAACTTGTTGTACCATCTACCAACCACTAACCAACCAATTACCAACCATTAACCAACCATTAACCCACCGTTCTTGACAGTCGCTGCTGCAGGTGGCGTTTTAAATCGCCCGCCGACCAGCGAACAGCAGCGGACCAGCGGCGGACCACTTGCAGTCTCATCACAGGGGAGACTCGGAAGAGATGACTGGTGCTGGTTGTGGTGCTTGGTGCTGGTTGGTGCTGGTTGGTGCTGGTTGGTGGTGTTTAATCATGGTTGATGGTTGTATTATTTCATTTCATTGCCATCAGAAAGGTGCATTCTCCTGCGACTGTGATGCTTGTATACCGACAAAACAATTTAGTGATGCAAACAAGAAACAGACAATAGACATCAAGAAACGCGTGGTAATTCAGGTTTTTGTTGCTGGTGATTCATTCTGGGCAGCCAATACATAGCCGAAAACAGATATTGGTGGTGGTTTATGAAGTCAATGATGGTTGATAATTGAAGGACAAGCTGGTGGAGAATGACCCTAGGAAAAGCACATGTTGCTTAGGATAGTGCGTGAGTGGTTGGGTACATTGAAAACATGCATCACGCTGGGAAAATGTTTGTGTAGCATTTCGGTGACATGTGCAAGAGTAGTCATATTGAATGATTAATACCACTGCAGCTCATTGGTTCCACTCTCATGGCCTACAGCAGGTTTGAGAACGGCCTGGCGGTATTGCCATGGTGGTTCCAATGTACAATGTCCCGTTCATTTCTTTGTCACAGTGCTACCATGCCATGTTGGCCAGGCATGGTTCCTTAGTTCATCTTTTGATTCTCACAGGGTGAGTTGTGGTTTCGACCATCCGCTTTTTCAGGGCAAAGGATTCAAACACTGCAATAGGTCAGGAATCTGTATTTCCTGCAGGATGGAAAAGATGTGGTCTTACAATTTTGGTTCTCGGGCAACCCGTTCTTTCTAGTCATAAAAACACATTCTGATCATCATCAGACGAAATTTTAAAATTCCTTTTATTCAGATGTATAGAACAGCATCAACATAGCAAATCATCATCCTTCTCATCCTCCTCACCATCCTCATCCTCATCCTCCTCCTCATCATCCTCATCATCATCACCACCAACCACTTCGTTTTCCCCGAGGACAGAGGCCCCTTTCGTTGGTAGCAGCGTTGCCTGGCCCTCCCTGGCGCTGGCCGCCCTGGGCGTGGCCGCTGTTGCGGCGCGCGGCCGCAGCGCGCGGCTGGCGACCGTGAGCCGTGAAGCCGAGCGACGGGTGGTGGCCACTTGGAGGGACCAGCTGCTGGGGGACAGCTGGGGTACAGCTTGGGTATGGCTGGGGGGGGGGGCAGAAGGAGGGACGAGAAAATTGACTGTTCTATGAACATAGCTGTTGGATACTGTTGGTATAGCTGGTGGATAGTAGGGGGTAGTCCAAGAATTGTGCGCTCAAACAACTACGGCTTGGTGTTTTTGTTTTTGTTCCTGGTATTTATTAACAAATGGTTGGTTGACTAATATGTGTCAATCAGGTTGAAACCACCAGCTATATCCAGCTATGGAGTACAGCTAGGGTATAGCCGGGGCAACTAGAGCTATTGTGAACGTAACTTTTGGTATAGCTACGGTGACTATCAGCTATAACCATAACTGTTGGGAACGTCCAGCCAGGGTATCGCTAGGGTAACTAGCAGCTATGGTGACCATAACAATCGCAGCTGTTTGGGATGGACATCGTCAATTTCTTGCATAGCTGAAGATACAAAGATCTCATCACAATATACGATGCAGTGAGACAAAGTACATAAATATCTGATGCCTGGAAAGCTAATAACATGTTTAGTCTTCTAGTTGACGTTGAAGGATAGTTTCCATTGTTGCATGTGGAAAGAGTCCGTGAACTTGTGCGCGGTTTGCCATTCTCATAATCGACTCTTCCCATCCTCCTTGACATCATCATTGTCATCCACACTATGCACTACATGGCCCATCATTGCCATTCATTCAACGTGCCATTGCATGCATGGCTACAGATATCTACAGATTTGAAACCAGCCATGAGCTGAGGTTACTGGGATGGGTATCACCAGTTGCCTCGGAAACACCCTGGATGATGTGGCGGACAACTTGAAGAATGGCCGCATGGCTGCATTTACGGGCTGAGAGAGCAGCCAACACGGATGGTGGTTTGGCAGGGGGTCAGATGCAGGGGAACGCAATTTTTGTTTGCATCAGTTGATGGAATGAAATTATTTGCAAGGCTGGGAATATGTCGCATCAGCGTGAACTATCAACTCCTAAAGCCTGAAATGAACATGTTATTCAACTCTTCAAGATCTGAAAAGGATATGAAAAGGATCATTCTGATTGCTGCCATCCCCAGTCAGCAGCATCCAGTACCTCGTCATGTCGATGTCAAATTATTGAGCACCAAGGGTACCACAATGATGATTTTTTTGATGGAAAGCTGTTTGTTTTTTGGGCTTCCTAGTTGGTGGTTTTAGACATGTTTTTCCCAAAAATGATCAGGGTTGGTGGATTGATTATATAATGACATACAGTAGGTATGTTGAAGAGTGGCTGAAACCACCAACCAACTTCATAATTTTGAGTTAACCACTTCATCTCAAAATCAGGTGGTGGCCTGTCACAATGGAATCTTCTACTGTAGGATTGTTGAAATTGCTGTGTTTGAATGACAAAACCTTCCTGACTGGTGCTTTCAAATCAAACATTTGTTCCCTAGCCATTACCAAATGGCTGATTGGTTGACTGATATGTTTGATACGCTTTGAAACCACCATCCAGCCTCATTGAAACTGCACCCACGTTTTTACAGAAGCGAACCCCGTGCTTGCTCGGGAGTGCCAGCGAACCTGCGCAACATCCCTGGGTTCGACCTGGCTTCGAAGCCTAAGCTTTGCCGAGGTAAGTCTGGAATTACCTTCTCAGAGGAGTGCCTTGGTGGACATACCCTGGGGGGTTTCCCCAGCCAGTTTGGGAACCCCCAAAAGCGTGGGATGGATATGGTTTTGTAGGGGATTATAGTGGCTACTGTAATAGCAGGGGATAAGAACCAACAATATGACTTTATTTGGTGGGTTATCAAAGTATAGGGGACTCATACTTGTTGTTGTTTTGTTACTGTAAGTGGTTAAGAACTACATGATTTGGGGTACCCCCTATGGCTTGAGAAACCACCAAATGAGTGCAACACCCTTGGTTGATCAGCTTGATCAGCTTGTGGTTCTCGAATCGCTAGATGATCGAATATGCTTGGGCATGATGAGAACCACCCCAACACAGGTTGTTGGTCATCTTTCAAAAAACCTCGATAATGAATCATGATACTGTAATCATGATTATCAATGGTTCACAAACATCCATTGATTATATAACTTATACATAATCATTAACCATTCTCACTGGTTCTCATCCCAAATTATCAGACATTGTCGCTGAAAGGAACCACTCATGTGCGGCTGGTCCAAGTTTTTTGATCCGAAAGTTGGGTTTGCCCCTGAGAACGCGATAGTCCATTGAGTGTTCAGTGATGAAAGCTGCATGACATGTTCTGTACCAAGGTATGAATCAGATTCTTGAGCAAGGGTTCATTCATGTGGCTATGGGTCAATGTTAACGAACAATTTCATGGGGGATCATAACCAACAAACTATAGGGAAAACAATGGTTAAGAGGGGGGAACCAGGGGTACGGGGTTTTGACCCACAGCCATGTTTACCCATGCCAATATCCGAGAATGAATTTCATGGCGCTATTCCGGCTCTTGATGATGCAGGAATTTCGGGTCAACAGGGCAGTTGCACGAGCAGCAAGCACTGAAGTGGTTTCATCCTTGACATTGTTTTCAATATGTTCCAAATTCTGAGTTAGTGAGATTATATGTAATTGCATTATGAACTTACAAATCACTTAGAGTCAGAGCTTGGTCCATGGAGGTGTTCATGTTGACCACAAGTAGAAGAACTGTTGCCAATGTAGGGCTGATGGCAACTGGGGCACAACCAAATCTGGTCTAAGCCAGGGCCAACGCCCGCTTTGAACGTTAAAGTGTTATTCTATTGTCGTGTGTCTGAAAGAAGTAAAGGATTGCCATCATTCCATCATTCAATTCTTGAAGTCCCCAATGTCCTGCCTTGCGTGAAAACTCAGCAAGCAGATTGGGCGATGGTGAACCTGATCTAATTCGCCTGCACAGGTATGAGAAGCTGGGTATCAAGAGCAAGGTGCGTGGCAGACCCAACTTGACTCCTGAAGAGATGAAGGAGATCCGAGGGACGCCGGTGCGTTGGGAATCTTTCCAGGTTTGATCATCAGGGTTGGAGGGTTGTAAACCGCCGCAGAGACCAACTGGGTTGGATGGTTATTAACTTGGACCACCAAAGAATCCGACAAAAAATGGTGAAGAAAGGCATTGATCAACTCATTGAAATCTTGGTTTCTGTGTAACTCCCACCTTTTGATTTTAATTCCCGTTTGTCTAATCTTGTGCAATGCGGCACTTGTACTACAAGTTACCACCACTTGAGATCGGCACCCACGACTTTGTATGGGTCAAACTTAGTCAATAAACACAGAGCTTGGTTGTTTTCTCATCCAAATTCTGGTTTTGTTTCTAATTTCTTTGGCTCTATAGCTTTGAAAGCGACATGAATGTGAATTATTCTGGGAAGGACATAGTCAATTGTCCTTTTTGCGCAAAATACCATAGTTCTTACCCATGCACATTGCAGTTGGCACAAATTCGGATTGTTTTTAGCACGTGCTTGCCAATTCACAAACTTAGTCAAGTTGGTCCTGATTGGTCATGGTTCCTATGTGATCAACAAAACTTCCAAAAGAGGGGTTGCTCTCCTGGCTGGGATGGTTGGAAGTTTTCAGGGCTTAACCCTAGGATTCCAACAACCATTCTGTAGCTAAGGGGTTTAATCAACCGTTATCAATGTTTAGGCTATCGAAAGGCTATCCAACTAAAAGGATCAACCATTGTTTTAGTGGTGGAATAGAACCAACTTCAGTGGTAGCTCCATTGGTCAACACCAGGATCAACTTTCGCGGTGGAATCTCAGGGTCAGCACAAGGGGAGCAACCGGCGGAGCCGTAGGCGCTGATCCCTCGAAAGACGTTGCGCTTCATGGGGCCCAACGCGCAGTTCGCCTACATCGCACTGGATCGTGCCATTCAGGTGGGACCTCTGTGCCAGTGGGCCTGGGGTGCTCCCTTGGAACCACCAATTCTAAGGGGTTTTGATGGGTTTTGTGGGTCATGAGTTATGGCCATAGATAGGCAAACAATGGTGAATTCGTAACATTTAGTAGGTATACTGGTTGATTAGGTGGTTAATGCTTGACATTAGGGCTCTAGGTCATGTGCGTAGACAACCAAAACATTTGTAGGTGAACATCCCAATAGTTGGACTAGTTGGGTTATTCATGGCATGTGAACAGCTGGAGGTACGAGTATTGACCGGGACCAGCCAGGTGGGGATGGGTGAATGAAATGTTCGAGCTGCTCATTGGGCGATGTGTGTTCACCCTTTTTGGGGAAGCCATCGGATGATGATTATATGGCTATGGGTCAATATCAACCAACCAACAATGGGGGGTAACAACCAACCAGTTTATAGGAAAAACAATGGTTAATGATGGGGAACCAGGGGTACGGGGTTTTGACCCACAGCCATATTGTTGATAATTGCTAACGACCAACTATATTGTATGCATTGAAATGTATTGAACCATCATGTTCACTAGATCCTTTGATTGCAAAGCAGTCGTGGTCCAGTAGCTGATTTGAACGCATGAGTTTAGCATCGAGTTATGCGGCTGATGATTTCAAATCCGTTGCCCATGAGTCGAGCAACATCCCTCTTTGAGGGTGAAAGGGATCGATTCACAGGCAGGATCGCTTCGCATGGAAAAAAACAACAATCCGCAGTGAACCACAGACATCATTTGATTAGTTCTCCAAAAGGGCATAATGACGATCTCATCAAGGCATCATCTTATCTCATGTGCATCTACAAAATGCAAAATGTAACCATGTTTGAACCATAATTAATTCATTATTCTACAACCTCGCAATTACCATCCTTTCAGCAGATAGTCGTGTCAGCTTCCCACGCGCATCAGGATGCTGGATTGAAACCCGAAGACTATGAGAACAACGAGCGATGTGCCTCCATCCTTGGGCAAGGCCACGTTTCTGCCTTGTTTGTGTTGTCAGCGTTGTTTGTTATTTTATGTTATTTTTGTTGCTGCTTTTGTCGCTGTTGTTGTCGTCCCCG
Organism: Symbiodinium kawagutii; assembly: GCA_009767595.1. Lineage (NCBI taxonomy): Eukaryota > Dinophyceae > Suessiales > Symbiodiniaceae > Symbiodinium > Symbiodinium kawagutii. The sequence goes on along the minus strand of VSDK01027004.1, from coordinate 545,442 downwards.
CTGTTGCTGTTGCTCGAAAGTTTCAAGTCCCTTCGGTCCCTCAGAGATGAAAAATTGTCGAAGAAACAATGGTCAGTGATTCAGGTGTGGAACAATGGTTGAGGCTTGGGTTATTGCAGTGCACAGTGTGCCCAACTAAAAAAACATATACTGCAGGTTACGCAAACATCTCAGTTACCGTTGATCCCAACAATTGTAATTATGTTAAGTACCATTACATAAAAACATACAGGTTACAGAAGCATCTCAGTTACAGTTGCACAACACAAGGACCAGCGCTGATTAGCTACTGTGGCAGGTGGCACCTCCATTCCAGATGTCACTGAGTCCTGTGCCTATGTCGCTGACCAGGCAGGGCAGGGCTGGGAAATGCGCACCGTGATTTGAAATGCCGGCTCAGTCCTAAGCATTTTGGAACCAGAGAATTTGTCAATGACGGTAATAGCCAACATCCTTTGATTGGAAACGCACGCATCATAGGCAGGCACTTTGTATCTACAAGAACATCGCATTAGGCTGGAGGATACCGGGTTTTGATTGCCAGGTCCATGCGCAGATATTTCGGTCGGTAGTTGTCCACCAGTCTGGTACTGTAGTGTGGATTTTGGGTGAATTGACTGTCATTGCAAAAATAGCATATCATCAGTAGATTTGTTCGAAATGGTCATTACTTATAACCATTAATCACTAATTGCCCATTGTTAATGGTTATTGTTGATATCACATCTTCCATGAATTTTCCATAGCAACTGTCACATTTGTGACGGTCACTATTAATTGATCACATTTTCCAAGGGCCATTTGTAGTTAACCATTATCAACCATTATTAACCACTAGTAATAGTAACCACTATTAATGGTTTTGTTCCTGAGATTTTTCCCCCTATTGTAATTATCCAATTTTTTCTAATTGATTAACCATTATCAACCATTCTCAACCAGCATTAATTAACCACTACTAACCACTAGTCAATTAACCATTATCAAACCATAATTAACCACTATGAACCATTCTTAACTACTATTAATCATTATCAACCATAATTAACCACTATTAACCATTATCAACCAGTATCAACCACTATGAACCATTATCAACTACTGACTCACCACTAGTACCCACTAGTAACCACTATCAAGTCGTCGACGGGTGCAGGTGAAGAGATGGCCCAGCAAGGTGGGCCCTTACCGCGTGACGCGCACCATGGGCTCCACCGTGTCCGCCGTGCTGTCCTCGGCCTTCAAGCTGCAGGTGGCTCGGGGACGGTGGGAGCCACCCAGGTTGACGTTGGGAAGGTGGTGCCCCAGGGATGATGGTGGATGATTTGTGTGTGGAAGGATGATGGATGATGATTGATTGATGCTGTTGATGATTGATTGATGATTGATGGTTGATTATATTGATTGATGGTGTTGATGTCGGTGACGATTGATGATGATTGATGATCGTTGATGATGATGATGATTGATGATGACTGATGATCATTGATGATGGATGATCATTGATGATGACTGATGATCATTGATGATCATTGATGATGGATGATGACTGATGATCATTGATGATGGATGATGATTGATGATGACTGATGATCATTGATGACGGATGATGATTGATGATGACTGATGATAATTGATGATGCATGATCGATGACTGATGAATGTATGGCACCAAGAACAACTTACAAAAAATGAGGTCAACAGGATAAATGCGTTGCATGTTTGTTGTTTTGAGTGAGTGGTTATTCAGCAAAAGTGTCCGAATTGACCAACACACAAACACATAGAATAGATAAACAATTCATCATGATGCGTACACAATTAATAGTACAAATCTCCAACAACAAAGCACTTAGAATAAACACAGATGGCAGCATGTGGCGCAACGGACCATATCAATCATCAGGGTGTGTCACCAACCAATCCCAAAGCGGACATACGGCAACTAAAAAAACAGACAGATGAGTGGGATAGCCGCTAGATAGCGCGAACGAACGAATGAGATGTCAGTGTTTAGAGGATATCTGTTCTGCTCAGGGCTGGAAAGCACGCCATACATCGATGTTTGATGATGATGTTGATCGGACCTTATGGTACCTGCAAGGCTAGACTGGCATTGCCTACAACTATCCCGTTTATAGTGAGGGTCGTATTAGTCCGTGCGCATTCCTAATCTCAATTTGTCACAATCTACTGTATCCTTTGGTCAATTGACCTGGCAATGGAAAATCTGCCATTAGCATCTAGTTTCCCAAGCTTTGTCTATAGAAAAAAGATGGGATCCTCCCGGTTGAGTGGATACTCACCAGCTCATCATATGATGCGCTTCGGACTCCCGGAAACGCACCACGTGACGCGCCACGGCGGCGCCACGGCCCGACGTTTCCGGCGGCCAGGGCCCATCCTTTTCCATTTCCTCAGCTTGTTCCACCGGAGCCCATTGCATCGGCGTGGGGATGGAGCAGATCCAACTCAACAAGGCCCAGTCCGGGAGCGTTCAGCCACCAAGAAAGCTGCTGGGAGTTGATGATCTAAATGGGATGAGAAATCATGGGGTCGGTCGTGGTTGACCATGGTTCACCCATTTGATATTGGTTATATAATATGTTAATATGGCTAAATCTATATGGTTGTTATGCAAAAGGTCCTTGTAAGCGTTTTATACAAAAAGACCTTTCAAGTCAGGAACCAAGCCTGCGCTAAAGTTTTTTCAAGGTTCGCTAAAGTAACTATTTTTTTCGCGAAAGTTTTGCGAAGATGACTATGATCATTTGGCTTCATTTAAGCAACTGTTCGGAGAGATCCTGAGATGGACAGATGAGATGTGTGAAGAAAAGGTGAGCAAAGAGAAAACTTGAGAAAAGAACCGCGGAAAAAAAGAAAGAGCGAAAATGCAGACAATTTTTTGCGAATGTTTCGCGAAAGTCCCGCGAAGCATCCGCGAAAGTTCAACCTCCGCAGATAAGCCCCATGGACTTTGGGGACGTGCAGCGGGGTCCTGGGCAAAGAAGAGTTTGCGCCAACGCAGGGTTGGGCGTCTTATTCCTTTGCGTTTGACAAAAAGATGCCCCCGAAGGGCCACACGTTGTGGCCCGCTAAAGTTTTCGATTGGTTTCGCGAAAGATTGGCTAAAGTAATTTTTTTCCCGCGAAGATGGTTATTTGCGGAACAAGGAATTTTGATCAACCACCATATGTTGATGATGGGTTATTGCATGTTGATTATGGTTAAATGATGCTTAATCATTTGTGGATAATGGTTGATCATGGACGTACTGAGTGTCAGCAATGGTGAACTGACGCTGTGATTACACCACGAGGAAACCAAATATGAAGCATAGCTACGCATAGGAACAAGTTATATGGTGGTTTCTCAAAATAGGGAACCCCTAAAGATATGGATGGTTTGCTACTAAAAGCGGTTTAATGTAAAGGATGATTAGGGGGGACCCCTATGACTTGGGGAACCGCCACGCATATAGTTGCTTGACCATTATTGTTATTATTTCCCACGACTACCCACTATCAACCATCAATATGGAAGACCCATGGTGTTACTAACCATATACAGCAAAGTACGCAACCACTTCTACCATAGAGGTGCTGTTGTGCCAGGCCGATATGGCAATGGCTGGAGCTGGGGAGAACGAATGCTGGGAGTGACTTTGGCGCAGTTGGATGGGGTGTGTTGGGATGATGATCTTGTTGGTTGATTGTTGGGGACTTCTTAGTCAATTCTTGGTCTATTGTTGGTGAGTTATTGGTGACTGGTTGAAGGCTGGTTGGAGCTTGCCGCTGCCTCGGATTGTGGACAATTGCCGCAATGTTCGCCCACTAGTTTCACTGCCATAGCTTCACTTCATCCTGGAATCCAGTGGGATATGCATCTTGCACCCACCACCATCCTATAGACAGAAGAATGCCGCCAAGGAGGAGAGGCTACGCCATTTAAGTGTGGAATATGGTAGACAAAATCCATTAGGTTAGCAGGATGCCGAGATTGCTTGGCTTTGGATTCGTGCTGCGTATCAGATGAGGTTTTCCCTGTGAGAGGCAAACATGACAAGATAAATTCATCATATTTTGCCAGATGAGAATATTGACACAGTTTCTTGTTCAATACTTTGGTACCTTGTCAATCCATACCAAGAGGAGCGATCGACAGTAGGTCGAAGTTGTTGCCGTTCGATGCCAATCCGAACCATGCCAGCACAAATTAGCGACCACATTCATGAAATTCGACCTGAGTTTGAAACGGGTCCTGCGAGACAGCAAGAACAACTCAGCCGCGCAACTGAGATGAAGGCTCAGAAGATTAGAAGTTGCTGCATTCATGCCACGATATGCCACGATATGTTTGTTGTAGTTCCGAAGACTAAGCACAATAATAAACACACTGTACTATAGCATGCTATAGCAGAATAGTTCAGTCAATACCAACTCTCGTGTTTTCCCGTGAGAGTTGCTTTTGGATCATGGCAGCTGCAGATCGGAGCACGATCTCCATCAACGTGGGTGGTGAGAAGATCATCCAAGTGAGAAAGGATTTGTTCAGCGTGGTCGGAGACAACATGTTCGCCTCCATGTGCTCGGAGCGCTGGCAAGACCAATGCGATGAGAATGGACATTTGTTCATTGATTATTCGCCACAAGTTTTCCTGCCATTGGTTGAATTTCTGCGTGTTGTGCGGGATTCACAGCCTGGTATGCCCACGCCGGTGTTTGTTGATCCTCCTTACCGTCCATCCTGGGTTCAAATGATGCTTGCCACTTCCTTCGATCCGCAGGTCCTTCGCAAGGCTGGTTTGACAGTGCAAGAGTTGCGGGAGTGCGGTTGTGATACCAAAATTCTTTGCAAAGCGGGCTTCAGCATCAAAGAAGTCCAAGATGGGACTGAACAGCATCGAAGGCAACTGTTCAGTTTTCAAGGACAAGCGAACGCAGGACATTTAATTCAAGGGCTGTTTGGAGCGGGAAACACAGCTCTGCATCAAAGGCAACAACTCAGTTTGCAAGAACTGGTGGACGCAGGATATTCACTTAAAGAACTGAATCAAAATGGATTCCCTGCTGAGCAGTTGAAAGCAGCTGGATTCATGCCAACTGACTTTTTGAACGGTGGGTTTACACTGCGTGGATTGGCACGAGCTGGCTTCACGGTTCGGCAGCTTCTTCGGGGAGGTTTGACACTTCAGCAAGTTCAAAAAGTTGGGCATAGTCTTCGTGAACTGCGAAATGGCAATCGCCCGCCCACACGCCAGGAGCTACTTAATGCCGGCGCAACGGTTCGGGAACTGCTGCAGGCTGGCTTTTCCCCTCAAGAGCTCCGTCAGGGAGGGCTGACCCTCTTGCAGCTGTCGGAGGCTGGGCTCAGAGTTGAGGAACTCTGTCGGGTTGGTTTTACACCACAAGAGTTCTTGGATGCTGGGTTTGGGTGTCAGCAGTTGGGGCAGGCTGGTTTCAGCATTCAAGAGCTGACCGCTGTAGGCTTGACGCTTCAGCAATTGCTGGAGGCTGGGTTTGAGCCCAGGGAGTTTCGACTGGCTGGTTTCAGCATTCAACAGTTGCACGGTGGAGGCTTCACGCTTCGCCAAATTCTGGCTGGTGGATTTACAGCTTCAGAGCTGGAAAGCATTGGTTTTACCCTTGAACCGATGGCTCAAGAGTTGGGACTGTGGGAGCTTTTTCATCTCCAGATGTTTTCACTGCAGGACTTCCGGCGCGCAGGATTTACACGCTGGCATTTCGTTGATGCAGGAGTTACCTTTGAGGAGTTTTTCAGGTTTGTGAGGCATGATGGACATGGTTGGTGTTCCAGTCTTGATATTAAGGTCGAGCATGTGAAAGAGTTTTTGCAGTTCGGGTGGACTCCTCGGGAGATGATGCAGCAGAGGCATATCACTTTACGGCTTCTTGTGCGTGCAGGGGTTTCCCCTGGCGATTTGCACAGAGCAGGTGTGGGATCTTTAGCTGAGATATGTTACCTGTATATGATAGAGTATATCAACGATACAAATTGCAGGTCAGAGAAATGCTTGGGCGCGAGTGCTGCATTAATTTGCGCTTGCTCGTAGTGAAGCTTTGTTGATGGACACCGGTTCCCCATTGAAGTGTCCAAAGTCCAAAGGGCTGCAAATAAAAAAACACCTTCAATCATCATTTCAGCCTTGCTGACTTTGAAGAAGCCACCTTGTGAAACAAAGAAGAAGGGATGTCCGCGGCAACCATCACACGCACACACTCTGCCAAGGCTTGTGTCCTGAATCGAGTTCGATTGAAACAAAACTGGTTCGATTCAACATGGTTCAGGCAATGCTAAGTCGACCCATGAATAAATCACCCACCAATCACCCAAAGAATATAATTGTGTCACTTAGGGAAACCAGCACTTTTGCAGGTGGGCCTCACTTCAATCCCTTTTGCTGGTTTTTCATGGTTTTCCGACCTTCGGATCTTCCGGTTCCACAATTTACCAAGCTGTGCAATGTATTTGCTGCACTACACGTATACAGTTTAAATTAACTGTTGTGTCCTCATTTGGATTCAGGTAAGGCATAGCATTGTTTCAATGACAGATGTTTTTGTTGAATTATCGTGTTTGCTGCAGTTGGCTTCCTGCAAACCTCATGACCTCCTGCTGTACGTACTGTACTAGTAGTCATGCATTGGTTTATTCTCTATGCTGCACTGTTAAGTTTGCTGTCAAGTTTTGCAATGTTTGCAGCATGCATCATATCCATTTCCATTTGACCAAACTGGTGATTGTTCCTGGCAACTTTTTTTTTACGGCATTTACCCATGTTATCGTCGCTGAAACTGCGACTACTGATTACTATAATCACCTTATTGCATTGTTCGCTTCAGCCTCATGATAGCAGGGCTGGTACCAGAACGGATCTCAGGCTAGATTGTTGCTTTCCAACAGTGTTTTCGCGGGCCGTCATCGGGCTGCATAAGCTTTGTCCTGATGAATACTGCTGGCGCATTCATGCTTGGACTTGGTGATTTACATAGTGACTTGACATAGCGCGCCTCCCACCCATACTGAGATGTTGTGTTTTGTTCCCCACTTGCCAGGTGACGGTTGTTAGATTTTATGTTAGTTGCCTCCTCCTCCTCCTCCTCCGCCTCCTCCTCCTCCTCCGCCTCCTTCTCCTCCTCGCCAGACCTCAACCACGATGATCACTCCCCAACCACGACCATCCATGCCCAGTGTTCCCTGCCGGACCTCAACCACGACCATCCACGCCCAGTGTTCCCTGCCGGACCTCAACCACGACCATCCACGCCCAGTGTTCCCTGCTGGACCTCAACCACGATCATCCACGCCCAGTGTTCCTATCATCCACGCCCAGTGTTCCCTGCCGGACCTCAACTCCCCTGCCAAAAGCTATGCCAGATAAAATGCCAAAAAAGCTATGCCAGATACAATGCCAAAAACTATGCCAGATAGAATGTCAATTTCTATGCCATATAGAATGCCAAAAACTATGCCAGATTGAATGTCAGAAGCTATGACAGATAGAATGCCAAAAGCTATGCCAGACACAATGGCAAAAACTATGCCAGATAGAATGCCAAAAGCTATGCCAGATACAATGCCAAAAGCTATGCCAGATAGAATGTCAGAAGCTATGCCAGGCACAATGCCAAAAGCTATGCCAGATAGAATGCCAGAAGCTATGCCAGAAAGAATGTCAAAAGCTATGCCAGATAGACCTGTGTCAGATTTACATGTAATCGTGGGGATCACACGAAGTAAAGTAATTTGTTTTTTTTTGCATATTTCTTTTGCCAGTGCCACATTTGCCTCTTTTGCATGCTCTCGCTGGCGCAGCAGAGGTTCACCGCAATGTTCGACTGCATGGGAGCCCTTTCGACCAAGCGTAATGAGGATCCCACTAAGGAGCCAATCCGGGCCAGGTGAACATTTGGTGGATTTGCACTTCACACTTGTGGCTGAGTTTTTCACAAGATCCAACATTGGCACTCCAGATGGTACGAAACATACAATTCGATCCATGTTGGGGAGATGTGAAAAACAATGTTATCATGTTATTAATTCCATGTCATGTAGATTAAACATGGGAATTGCAAATGCAATTAGTTGTGTTCGCAGTGTCAAACACCATACGTATCGAATGGTAGATGTTGATGGCAATCCTTATCGGTTTGTGTTGAGTCTTTTGTTGTTCAGTGTTGTTTCATGACCGTATAGTTTGATTTGTGCGTTTGTTGCCTCAGGCCTTTGGCTTCTTGGCAATTACTACACTTGATTTCAGGGCTTGTGGGCTCGGCAAGTGATTATTTGTTGAATATAGCTTTATCGCTGGTTCTCTCTCCGCGACCAACGGTGCGGTAACATGTCTTCTCAGTTTTGCCAAGGTCACACCTTTGGTGGCAAGTGCAGTGTCCCCATCAATGCGCTCCGCTGCCATTCCTCTTTGCTTTCTGTTCTTTGTTCCACAGCAACGTCTCCTTTGTAGCAATCCCGGTCGTATTGGTCCTGAATCTGAACCAGAATTGACCACACTGACACCATGGTTGGCTCCCATTGGTATGGCCACCTGTTGGCAAAACAATATGGCTGACCATTTTTTGCTTGATCGTCGGTAGTGACATATCCCTTTTGAATTCCTTGCTTGCTATCTTGTGCTGGTGTGTTTTTTTCCCATGATGGTTGATTCTGAACTTTTGCCTTGAATATGTTGACCATATTCAGAACCTCAGTCCTTGTTTCTTTCACACAAATGACTCCCTTTGTTGCTGTTCTGACAATTCATTGTGTTATTGTTTCCTGTTATATAAGCAATCAGATTATGCTGGTCATACCTTTGACTGTAGCCTGTATGTATTCCCAGCAAACTTTACCAGTGTTTGATGGTTTCTGTCACCGTTGACCATATAGAATAGTCATAGATCACTGATGTCAGGGCGCGTATTGCGATGAAATCGTACCTCCAATTATTTTAACATGTCATAATCTATTTTTGTGAGCCAATTGTTGGATGGTACCAAGTAGGTGGTTTGACCCATACAACAACAAATAGCTACAAACCATGGTGAATATAAATATGGTAATACCGTACCCGTTAGTTGGAACATAAGTGATTTCCATTTGTTTATTATTGATCGCTTATTGAGTGATACCCACGTAATACTCATACAAGGAGATAATAATCAATAGCATATTGAACCATTTCGTATGCAATGATTACTATCTCCTTGGGGTTCGTTGCCACCCCCACAGTCACGCACCATGACTGGTCGCCCCTGACGCCTTCCCCCGTGCACCACAGCGCCTGGCGGAGGCCTCACGTGCTTTCGACAAGGACCGCGATGGCTTCGTCATTGCAGGTGCAACGGGGCGGCCTTGGATGACGGGGAGGGTGGAGCTGGGGGTTGGTTGGTTCAGGATAGGTGATGGTTGGGGGTAGATGGGATGGTTGGGTTCATGGTTGATGTTTGGTGGTTGATGGTTGATGCTTGTTCAATGCTTGATGTTTGTTGGTTGGTAGCTGGTTACTGAAGGTTCAGAATGGTGAGTTGATCGTTATTGGTGCTGTTGATGATGGGTTGATATGTTTTTGCTTTGTGAAAACCAGGATGTAACAAAAGGCAATGATGGTTTATGATGGTTGGTGACGGCCAATAATCAGTGCTCAATCGTGGTATTTAGTGGTGATTGGCCGCAAATTCACGATGATTTTATGACTGAGCGAAAATTGTCATTGAAGAAGAAACATGGTCTCTCAGGTGTTTCTCAAATAATCGTCCAGAAAGGACATTGCTGGTTGATTCGTGGCTGTGGTTGTGAATGATGCTATAATTGCCAATGATGTTTAATGATGATGGTGAATGATCATGAAAAAAGAGTTTGTGATCGCAAATAGTTAATGACAATGGTTGAAGGTGAATACCTGTGACAAATGTTAAACAGCGCTTCATGATTTGTAATGAACCAGGAATAATTGGGGATGATTGTTGGTTGATGTAAGTGTTGGATTGATGATGGCTGGTTAGCACCGTGGCAAAAAAAGGCTGATTCTCACCAACAACAGGGCTGCTGGTTTACTGCTGGTTTACATGGTTGAACGGGTGTTATGTGCATTCGTGGTAAGCTCAGTCAATGGGTGGCAGCCAGAGGATCTGGCAGCTTGGTTGACAGTGTGGCGCGTTCTGCTAGGGCTGGAGGTCTAACAACATCTAACAACAGTTTTGTAAATAGGCCTGAGTGTAGGAGCTGGTGGTAGCATTACCATGCATTATCCACAGGAGGTGGTCGGTCCAGGATCGTTGTTGGGGATGTGATTGGCGTTGGTTGACCCAAAGCCTTTTTTTCTTGTTCAAGTTGGTGTGAGCTGGGGGGATGATCACAACCTGGATGATCCAAAAACCCCTACCAGCTAGCTGAGGTTTGGTGAGAAATTTCACCACTCGTGTGTCAGCATATTTCGTTCCAACAAGGCACAGTCCCACTCACCCTGCGAGTCAGGAAACAAGATTCCCAGATGTGTTGGCTTCCCGCAAAAAAAGTGGTTGTGTGTTGTGTGAGTTGTGCAGTCTCCTCGGTACCACTTTCTGACCCATGCCAAAAGGTGACTTTTGTAGCTAGGTGGGGCGGGTATTGGGAGATACAGCCAGCAAAACCAGAAACTGGGAGCCGGTTGGCAATTCTATTTGTCAATTGCTTTGTGGTGAACTTTTGACATTTGATCACAGGATGTTTGGTGTACTTGAGGCTATCAAAGGATGCTGTTGATGTTCCAACTGGAAACAAAAAGCTACTACAGGGAGGAAAAGAAACACATGTGTTTCGCTGAGCTCAGAACGCATCAGCTGCAGCAGGGATCCAACTGTTGTCAATGGTTTGGGAACCAAATTGGAAGGTCCTGCGGGCCTGTTCAAGATCTGACAGAAACTGCCGGTTCCCCAGATCCTAAAGCAACAATATACCCTTACTGTAGGCTGTGCCGAGGGGTCCTGAAACATCAAGTGGCAAATGCAAGGCCGTCGAGAACGGACTGACTAGCTCCACATCCCTCACTGGTTTCACAATCGATCCAGAAGATTCCTAAGCCCAGTGTGATACAAAGACTCTTTCAATTTCAACCCATGGTTGTGGGTAATAACTTCACACAATGGTTAATGGTACTACGTAACCTATTATGAACCATTACTACAGTAACCATTATCCAAACCAGTACTATTCTTTTCTGAGCGCTGTTCAACGCGGTAGACCAGGTGGCGGTGGCATGGTGGTCCTGGAGGAGCTGGAACATGCAAAGGCCCGTGGAGCCAGGCGCAGCGCGCCAGCGCTGGCCAGCCAGCCACGGTGTTCCGGCCTTGGTAACGATAGGCTATGACATGATGTAGGATGATGTAGGATGTTAATGAGAATGGCTAATTAGTGGCTATTCTATGGCTAACTGACGGCTAATGAATGGCTAATTAATGGTTAAATGTGTGACATCATGACCTTTGGCACGGATCAGCAATAGGATGATGTAGGATGCAAATGGATGCACTTATACATACAATTCAGTATTATAGAGCTAAGTGGGCATCAACATACTGTTGAACAGTTGAATGTTGGTTGTTGTTCTTTGGATGGTTGATAAGTTTAAGTTGGCTCTTGAGAATCAACCAATTTAAAGTTTATTTTGTCCCAATTCAGTCGGCACCAGGTGTCAGAACAAAACTACTCTGTGTTGGGCCTGTCAACACCAGTTTACCACCGTTGATAATGTGTACCATTCAATGCCATCCTGGCTACTATTGATGACCATTATAGTTGTTTCATGCTGGTATCCATCCTTGAGCCATTACATAGTGGCATGACTGATTCACTTTCATTTTCTCAAGGGTTGTTGATTGATTGATGACAAGTATCATTAACCACTAAAATAAATGTCAATGATTATATCCCATTATATCAATAGATGATGAGTGAAGCGTCAGCTGATTATTGTTCAGTACCACTCATCACCATGAAATCCCTGGTAATGACCACTATCCTCAACAACTAAGCATTAAGCCAAACCATTAGTTAGTGGCGGTTGATTCATGACATTGGGAACCATGATCATTATCCGCAAAATTACCAGGATCAAACTTCGATTGTACAATCCTTCATCCTGTGAATGATTTGCCATTATTTTAAGAATTGTTGATTAATGACGATTATCATTAAGCATCAATCAACCTTTTACGAAATTGTACCATTGATGGCAATTAGTATACTTAGTATACCATCGTTAATTACCAATATCATATGTTAATGACCAATATCATATGGTGGTTCCTTTTAACAAGTAAAACTATCTGTAGCCAACCACCAATAACAATTATTTTCCACAGTCGTCAAGAACTACTAGCCGCCTCAATAGCCATTTTCTTTGCGTCTCTATGCTTGTATCCATAAACCCTTCCAATTACCGAGCTTATTAACTAAACTGTCAATATTTACCTTTGATAATTAATCAATGTTCACTAATCAATGATGATGAATCAATGGTAGTTAATTGATCATTAACCATATTGACCATTAATCAATGGTCATTAATCACTGATCATCAAGCATGTTGACCAATATGAACCATGGTCAATGACCATATTCCATGGCTAAACCCCACAGCCCTGTTGCAACACGTGCCTTGCTGGAGGATCTATGGAGAGCTCACCGGCTACGCAGCCAACTCCGATGGCTACGATGTGGTGGCACCCTCCGGCGTGGGCGGAGAGAAGTGACGCTGGGACGAAGCTGGGGGAGCCTCGGTTGGTAGGTTAGGGTTGGTTAGGATTGATTGGTTGGATACACAACTGGCCATGGGTCAATATTAACCAACAATAGTAGTGGGAAAACAATGGTTAATGCTAGGGGAACCAGGGGTACAGGGTGTTCTTCAAAATGGTGGTACCCAAAAAATGGTGGGTTTAATACTGTAAATGACTACTAATGGATGATTGGGGGGTACCCCTATTCTAAGAAACCACCAACTGATTGGTTGGATACATAGCTGTTGGTTGGTTAAGTAAAGGGAACTGATGGTTGGTTGAGAAACTGATGGTTGGATCAGTAACTGATGGTTGGATACGTAACTGATGGATGGTTGAGAAACTAATGGTTGGTTAAGTAACGGGAACTGATGGTTGGTTGAGTAACTGATGGTTGGTCAAGCAACGGAGCGATAACCAATGGTTGATGAAACAACTGATGACTGGTTGAGTACCAAACCAATAATTGATTAAGGTTTGGTTGATCAAAGTAGTTGATAAGTGGTTGGTTGGTTGAGGTCACCAACCATATGTAATAACGGCTATTAACGAAAGGGCTATGATGGGTTAAGTAATTGATGAGGGGTGGGCTAGAGTTGGTAGTTGGTTGATGGTCGGTTGGCAAATGGTTTCACGTGATCGTTCATGTTGCGCTTACAATATGACCAAACACTCATGGTGCCTGGGGTTGGTGAATGGTTAGTTATAGGATTGTTGTTGATTGGTGATCCCAGCTTCAAAGTTTTGGGAAGTATGGCCAACATGGCCGTAGCTGTTTTACCAATCATTCATGATGTACTGTACAATGAGTTCTTGTTGACCAAGCATTAATCATAACTTTCACATGTCTTCACAATCAAAATGTAGATATTTCACATGCAAAATGAAGACCAATTCATATATTAACATTTTGATGATATTAATCTTTCCCCACAATTCCGATACTTAGACGCGATGTTTCATGGCATAAAGAAGGTCGTAAATAATCAAAGGCCGCCAGCTAAGACATTTGAGTTCTGTGCCAGATGTGTTTCATTATTGTCTAACACATGTAAGTATGTATATATAAACATGCATAAATACACATACATGCCATGCAGTTGTAGAACATAATTACGAATCCAAACATCGCCTGAGAGTCCCGATCTCCCAGGCATGAAGCTTGCCTTGGCCATGGCTGATCAGATTGGTGGTGAGAAGCAGGCCAGAAGGGTGCATAGAGCAGGAAAGGATGGTTGGTCCGATCGAGGAACTGGGCTACCTGGGGTGAGCAATATCCAATAGTGGTATAGATATTTTGGATTTAATAGTTTGGTGGATTTCATGAGCAATATGGCCCCCCTGGTGGTCAACCTGCCTGGCAGCAATGTTGCAAGCCATGGACTTGAAACACTTCATCACAAGCATGTCAACCCAAACAATGCAAATTCAGACTGGTATCCTTTCCCCAGCCCAACTTCCAGGCACCTCCCGTTCGGGGTCCTTTCTTGTCTCCAGCGATTTGGTTGACAAACACGACAATTGTTGACATGTTGTATTTTCCCTATAGTAATTATTGATAAATGGTTGGTTGACAAGTTGACAAGCATATCTTCATACGGGTTCAAACCACCGACCAGATTTTTGTTAGCCACTGACCAAATCATCCAATCTTAGTCATTCATATAGTATCAAACCCATCATGTTTCAGGGATTGGTTCCAATAAAGCAACAATCCCAGTCATTTATATAGTATTAAACCCATAAACCAACCAATCAACAAGCCATTTTTGATTTTTCAATATTGACCAAATCATCCAATCTTTGCCATATATATATATATATATCTTTTTATGTATTTAAATATATATATATATCTAAATATATATATATATATTTATATGTATATATATATATATAGTCTTAGAATATTCAACCCACCATTTTTGATGTGGGTTCCCCATTTCTAGAGACACCCAGGTGGACTACGTGAACACCCACGGCACCTCCACACCCATCGGCGATGTTCAAGAGCTGGGTGCTGTGAAGCGGGTCTTTGAGGCGGCATGGCGGACCCGTGGTGTGACCAACGGGGCCTGGGAGTGGGCGATCCTGTGAAACCAGGGGATTTTTGATGGTGCAATCCCATGGTTTATAGTTGTTAATAGCGGGATTTTCTATGGATTTGTTTTATGGTTCACCAATGGTTAATAGTGGTTTATAATATAGTCATTTATAGTGGTTTATAGTGGGATTTTGGATGGATTTTCGATGGTTCAATCCCATGGTTTAATAGTGGTTAATGTTGGAATTTTCTATGGATTTTTTAATGGTTCACCAATGATTTCATAGTGGTGAATGTGGTTATCACCATGGTTGATAGTGGCTACTATGGTTATAACCATGGTTGATAGTGGCTACTATGGTTATAACCATGGTTGATAGTGATTAACTATGGTGGATAACCAACTACATTCAGAATGGTTAATCATAGATGATAATTAGAGAAACCAAAACTGGTGGGTGGTTTGATTGGCATTTTAAACAATTGTCCAAATAAATTTATGAACGGTTGGTTGGTTGACGTTCGCATATTCTCATAGGGGTGGTTCAACCACCAACCAGACAATTTTTTGGAGTTCTACAAAATTCTAAATTTCAAAAACAATGATCAAATGATCATGGGTCCAGCATTCGGCATTGCTCTTCCCACATGGAATTTTGGCTGTTGCGAATCTGGAAGCATGTGGGATCGGATTTCCAATCTTCCAGTGCTTGGGAAGGTCAAAGTCTCAGTTTCAGTGGTTTTTACATGTCTTAACCAAACAAGTGATGTCAAGGCAGTTGATGCTCATTGTTCTGTAAAATTAATCCACAGTCAACAAAAATACTTCAATGTTGGATGGGTTCATGATACTTGTAAAAGCTGGTGTTAGTGGTTTTAAACATTTCTATTTTCCAAAATGTACCAACAAATGGTTGGTTGGTTGGTTGGTTGCTTGGTTGCTTGGTGGCTTGGTGGCTTGGTGGCTTGGTGGCTTGGTTGGTTGCTGGGTTGACCTGCGCATATTTTTCATAAGGGTAGTTCAACCACCGACCAGTTCATCTAGTGCTCAGATGTTTCGCGAGCACCTCTTCGAGCCAGGAGAAGGGCTACCAGCCGTACGTTGGATCAACCAAGTCCTTGTCGCCTGGCTGCTGATCGTTGGGATAGGCGAGTCGGCGACCAGCAATGGAGTCGACCCTACCAGTGCCTGCATGACATGGTGAACGATGTGGCAATTTGGTGTATATAGAGTGCACAATCTGGCTTAAAGGCTTGCCGGGTCACCTTTTAATACCTTTTTGTACATGCATGTTTCAACATTGCTGTTTTGTCGACAAAGCATGTGCGTTTGGAAGTTGCTCCATTGATTCTGGCACTGGCAGGAGCTGGAGGCAGAATCATTGATTTATTTTGCGGAGTCTCACGGAATACCCACAAATATCCACAAACAGACCAACAACCAATGTCTCGTTGAGTGAGACAAATCCAACAACAAAGCAGCAAACAGCAACAATCTACCCAGCAAATAAACTCAGCAAATCGAAACCACCCATCAACCAACAACTTAACATATCTCCCAGTATATTCCCAACAGCAACTATCCGTGCCTAAGGTTTCCAGCGTATTCCCAATTTTTGGTGAATTCTCGAAATAGGGGCACCCCCAAATCATCCATAATGACAATTTACTGTAATGAAAAATCATTCTTTTGGGGTTCCCCTATCTTGAGAAGTACAGATCACCTATAGATTGTTATAAATCACCTATAATCATTTGCAAACCACCCGTAAATTCAGTCACCTATCATCATTTGTAACCTGTACATCACCTATAAATCACCTACGAACCACCTGTAAATCACCTAATAGATCACCTACATACCACCTAAAAAATGACTATACATAAATCATGATTGTTCCCAACAAACTTAGATCACATAAGATAGACCTGTCAATCACATAAACCACCTATTTGGCTGTGGGTCAAAACCCTTAGTCCCCCTGGTTCCCCTATCATTAATCATTGTTTACCTTATAGCTTTGTTGGTCATTATCCACTATTATTGGTTGGTTAAGAGCTTGACCCATAGCCATATAAATCTCTATGTTTCCAAACCAATTTAACCACACCGGAGCCACGGCCGTCGTCGCCGAGGTCCGGCCATGCCCTGGGAGCTGCCGGCGTGCACGAAGCGAAGCTCGGTTGCGGTGACCCATCAACGGCTCCATTGGCTCATTGGTGATAGGTGATGAATGATGGTGTTAACTGATAGGTGATGATTTGATGTTAGTGATTGATTGTGTTTAGATTGGTTGAATTGATGATTGGTGATGATTATTGATGTTGATGGTTAATTGTGGTTAATTGCTTGCTTGATTTATGGTTGGTGGTTTAATGATGGATCATGATTTAATGGCTGAATCATCACCGGTTGAGCGCTTGTTGCCGTTTCTTGGCAGTTGCCAAACTGTTGGTTGGCAATGGTTTTTTTTAGGTTGCATTGGTTGATGGATTATCATTGTTGACGATGGTTGTTCAATGTTGAAGATTGATACTGGTTGATGATTTGTTGAAGGTGAATAATGCTTTGTCTTCAATATGATTAATGTGTATGTATTCTCCAGCATCATCACCATCATCAAATGTTGATTGATCCGAGTGTATTGTTTATAGATTATTTTGAATAGTTTAACAGTGTTTTCTCCCAACTTGTTTGTCTGGGACTTGTCATAATCCATGCTGACCCTTTTGAATTCGCAATAGCGAAGTCACGGTCCTCGGCTTGGCCAAATCACCGCCGCGTACAAGCAATGGTGTGTAGAAATCTTGCACAATATATGCAAAGCTTTTGGTCTCTGAAACTAGATTTCGCTGCAATCAATGGCAGCTTGGCTGTGATCATCTCGCACTTTCCAATACCAGTGTACACTTCTTGATGTAAGTGTGTAGGTATTGCTTGGAATGATGGCACCCCCCGAATCACGGGTTCAAATTTGAATGTTTGTGAGCAGTTGGGAGAGAATGGGCCTCGTTAATGGACAACCCTAATATAGTTCGTGGGACCTGCCTTCAAAGAAAAGAAATTTCCTTGGCCAGTCGCCATACGACCATTTGGATCCTGTGTTTGGAAGTGCCAAGTATTGGGTGGTTGAGGTGTGATATTATATGGGTATACAGTATACAAATAGATAGCGTTGCTTCAATTTGATGTTTTTCCTATCAAACATGATGTTTTTTTCACAATATTTGGGGGACCATTGATGAATTCTGGTCAGAACTCCCATATTGGATAAGCTGGAGGGGATGATTGAGTACAACTCTATGACGCTGCCGGCCAAGGATCTATTCATTGCTGATGATGGATCGAGGCTTTTTGGCGGAGTCCATCAACATCGAAAACTTAGTTGCTGGGCTTCAACCGGTTATTGAAATGTAGGAAGAGGTTCTAGTCAGAAGTGATGTGTTGAAGATATGTCTTACAAATTCTCAATATGTTTAAAGGTTGATTGTTGTTGTTTGTGGATTCTACACTACGCATCAAAGTATAGGGACTCCATTGCCTGTCGACTCTGCATACCTGTTACCACTCGCAAAGTGATTGGTACGATTAAATTGCCTATTGTAAGCCAACCATATATGCCATGTTTTTTCCTTGGCACTATTTCTTGCTCAAGGGCGTCTCCCAGAACCCGTTTCCCCGTTGTTGAAGTAGCAGCTACTTAAAAAGTTGCTGAATCTCCATACTCTGAATGGCGAGGATTCAAGTAGTTGGCTTACATGGACAATGACCAGCCATCATGAGCACTATGCCGGTGTTTGAACCATGTAATCTCTAATTAATACCCGCAATTGTGACAGCTTTGCACCGCTGGAAAAGAGCTATTAGCCATTGTCATGAAATCGACGCAGCGTAGAGGTTGCGGAAGCATCAACAAGTCACTTTTAGGCCTGTTGTGCCATCATCCTGTTGACAAATGTTTGTTCATAACTTATTCATTTCTTGCCAAGAAAGGACTGGCCTATGGATGTTGATGTTTGATCACAAACCAAACAATTTTGGGTTGAGAGGTTCAATCTATATAAGGAATCATCCACAACAAATGCATTCTTTAGGATAACCAAATCACATCGGTGCAAGGTGGGCTCCCCAGTTAGCTAACTTGGACTATAACCAGGGTAACTAGAATAAGTACTAGTTATGGTAGATACTGGATAAGTAGAGTTAAATGGCTTATGAACCAACTCATACCTGGGGTAGCCAACCGCAACGTATTGGTGACGAACATCATTTGATTCCGCCAAACCCTGGTGATGCGATCGTAGATCTTGGTACGATCGGTTCAAGTTGACCATGTCCTCTTGATGAATTGGCATGTCCACCAGAGACTGAACTTCAGCTGCTTCTATATCTCATTGTTTCCACTATGCCTGGTGCAGCCATATTAATAAATCGCCCCCGAGTTGGCAATAAATAACTTGGGATCGACCATCGATTTTCACAGGGCTTGGCTTAACAGCTGGATTTCCCGTATTTTCCAGTGATGTGACCCACCTTTTGCAGGTCCCCAAGCAATCAATTCCTGCCCAGGTTGACGAGGCGGATGGAATGAAGATCCTGACGGAGCGACATGACGGGGGCGTTGCACGTTTCTTGGCAGCAGAGGATGGTTCGATTGTTGCAACGCCGTTCGGTGGGGTTACTGAAGCTGGAGACGGGCCACTTTTGGATGACGGGACTGCAGCAAAACGTCAAGGACAAAGATTGTTTGGAGTTTGGAGCCCAAAATATCCCAAAATAAATGATTTGTGCAAGTGGGTAGTGCCATTGATTCTTGTTGCAGATTCCATCTTAAAACCAACGGTGAACCGTGTCTGCTGATTGATGAGTTGAATACTGTAGAGAGCTGTTTTGATGTTTTGATTTCAAACAAATTGAGTCTTTGATGTTGCTTGATACCATCCTTTGGACAGGGCAAACGCTGGCCAACAACTATAGTCCAGTGATCCAGGATTGCTCTGAGTTGCTTCTTACTCATGAATTAATGAGTACCCACGTCCCTTGTTGGCTTCATCAGAAGCAAATTCAACAAGTCATTGCTCATGTGGGACCTGGGATTAGCTCCATCTCTGGTCGTGGTTTCACCGTTTCTGACTGGGGGTGCCTTCCATAAAATTCTTTGAAACATTGACAATTACTGGAAAAGATAAATTTCCTGGCAGTGTTGTGGGATTCCATTGTGCCGTGATGGCTGGTTAGACTATGGCTGCAAGAAAGGTTCAAATTCGGTTAGATGAACAGAACCATGGCCTTGCTTGGCTCAGGAGTAGCTTCCAACTCTTTCGGTTTTGGTGGAACCAATGCCTGTTTGGTCTTCGACAAATACGAGGTGCAGGGGTCAGCCATGTCGGGTCAGCAGCAGATGAGGGTTGTCAAATTAAATGTTGTTGTTGTTGTTGTTGTTGTTGTTGGAATGATTTGGAATGGTTGTTTGTTGCTGTTGTGGTGTTTGTTGTGCATAACTTTGCTGATGCACAATTATGTTGGCGAGGGGTACAACATTGTTGGAACCAGTTATGGTTGCCAATATACCTATAACACACAGTTCAGAACATGTTTTCACACCGATATTTTCCAGACATATTTGTTCTTGTGTGTGCTGAAGGTGATCCGACTTCACCAGCAGGCTTTGCCAAGGAGTGACCAGGTAGTGCATTTGAAGGATTGACCCTGTGACACCAGCATCTTTGTGTTGTATTTGCTACTGTCGCTGTTTCTGATGCTTCTATTTTGATTTGTTTTGGTGATTGCTAGCCATTGTGTCTACTTCGCATATATGTGTTTGTGTTGTTCTCGATGCTTCTGGCTGTTGCTGTGGTCGATGTGTTTGTTCTTGTTCTGGTTCTTGTTTTTGTTCTTGTTCTTGTTGTTCCTGTTCCTGTTCCTGTTCCTGTTCCTGTTCCTGTTGTTCTAGTGGTGGTTGTTGTTGTTGATGTTGTTGTTGTTGCAGCTGCTGGTGCTGCAGTTGTTGTAGCAGGCCCAGTTGCCGTCGCAGGCATAGCTGGCGCTGATCTTTTGAGCTGCACACTCCGGCGCTTGGATTCGCCCAGGGGTACCAAGTGAGTTGGAAGGTTTTGTAATAGTTACTATAGATGTTACTAGCTGTTGGCAATAGTTGCAAACCATTATAGTGATATTACAACTAGTTACGAGTTACTAGTTTCTAGTTACTTTGTAATAGTTGCCCAATCTTGTTGTAATAGTTACTAGCTGTTGGCAACTGGTTGTCGGTCAAAATTGGGTACCCTCGAAACCAGTGGTTTAGAATAGATTTCCCCTTTGAATTGCCATATTGGGGGGTTAATTGTCTGGACCCATAACCAACTAAGTTACTACAAGCATGCAACGATAAAATGATTTGATGAACCGCAAGTTTGAAGCCACGAGGTGTGGGTAGTGCTCTTGCATTTCTGGTTTGATATGGCGCTTTGTAGCTCGTTGACTGATGTAGTTTCATGATTTCGAAGACAAAACAACAACTAGTTGGCGGCCTTAAACATCTATATTTTCCCGTAATATGTGGGATGGTTGGCTGATTGACTTTTTTCATAGGGGTTGAGACCACTAACGAGACAACTTTATACTCCTTGTCTCAGAAGGATTGCCTCCCTGGCGAATGCTCGAGTCCTGGCCTTGCCAGCAAAAGATGGGCGTTGTGATACTTTCAGCTTTTCAGCATGTCCAGAGGCAGATTTTTCGTACGGTTCGGAGCACTTTGTGACATGTCACTTACTCACACCCCTATTGGTGGAGGTGTATCTTGGGGGGGCACCTAAAACTCCCTGGAGGATATGAGCAACGACTTCTATTGGCACAGTTCATTCCAAGTAAAGGGCCTATTTTTGTCCTCTCATCCATTGATAGCTGGTGAACGAGATGGGTCCGCCTCACAACGAGATCTGTTGATGTTAGTACCCATGTCAATATCAGGTACAATTGAACGAGATACCCAAAAATGACGTTATCCAGTCCTAATTGTGTTGAAACTGAACGAGGCCGGGTCCGCCCTTCAAAGAAGGGCAAAAGATTTTGCGTAAATAAATTCAGCCGCTCATATGGTTTACCCAGTGGTTCGGGTCAACAGAAGCCCCACACTTGTGACACAGAGCCGTGACAGAGATAGAAAGTCTACAAAGAAAACATGAACGCCCAATCGATCGGTATTTTTTCCAAAGTATTAGGCCGACAACACCTCAACAACACGGTTGAGGGACAGGTCAAAAAGACTTGACAGCGACGGAATGTGAAGAGATGCATTTTCCATTGTTTCCTTGAATTCTCTTAATTTCTTAATTCGTTGATTTTTCATTTAAGGCTGCATGTGCCTTGCTTGCGCGCCATGGTAGGAAAATTGCTGGCAGCTGGAGTTTTGGGTTGGGGTGTCCGGAAATTGCCCCATCTTTTGTCCGTACTAAAGAACCCAGTTGATTTGGAGACCATGGGGATGCTTCCAACCATGGTGATAGACCAAGCAAGAATTCCAAGATGAATTGAATCTTGTTTGGCTTTACGTTTCTGCACCTGTGTTGCAGAAACGCACATTTGTTTGGATTCTTACCTGTTTGGGGGATGTTTGGTGTTGACACTGTACCAATGTGCATACCCATCCCTGGGTAGACGTGCATCAGAACTATAGTTGTTTCTTTTCCCACTCAAATTGACTGCAACTTTGACTTTTGAAGTGTTTTCCGAGTCATCCTTCACTCGGGAACTTTGATACAATTTGCAAGTGGGCATTGACTATGTTGGGGACTCCGCTCTCTGAATCGGAGCAATGGTTATCATCATCGCGCAATGTATCTTCATGATCCCAGACTACATACCAACATTGTTAGATACTGCATGATAATCAATTAATGGACTTCTCCTTTGCCATCCCACCAACCATCCAGCCATCCGACCATGCATCCAACCTTATTTCATGTCATGTCTATGTTTATTTACATCCTTGCTTTCTGTTGTTTGTACCTCGATGGTTCCCGCTGCTTGTTGCTACTGATGTTGCTTGTTATACTGCTTATCATGTTTGGAGCATAGCCCACAGTTGCTGGTTGTGCTCCCACAGTGGCTTGGTATAATCCCATCTAATCCCCGTTAAATCCCTGGTTGGATAAACCATGTGGCTGTGGGTCAGTTCACCCGGCTAGTCCCCCTGGTTCCCCTATCATTAACCAAGCTGTTTTCCCTATTATTGTTGGTTCATGTTGGTTCTTTAGCCCCCATTATTGGTTGGTTAAGAGCTTGACCCATTGCCATGTATAATTCCCATAGTTGCTTGCTGGCTTGTGCTTGCTTGGTTCGTTCTACTTCATGGTTTCTGGTGTTGCTGGTGTTGCTCGTTGCTGGTTTCAAGATGGGGCCTCCCTAATTAGCTAAGTTGGTTTGTAAATAGGGATACTTGGGATGGCAGATCACAACTACAATTGAATTGCGAATCTGAACCAATCGATAATTTGTCATAGCTACCCACCACTTAATAATCATTCATAATCATTCATAATCATTCTCAAACACTATGAACCAAATAGCTATAGGCATAGCTACCCACCAGTGAAGTGGCCACTCTTCACCAACCCAGTTGGTCATAGCTACCCCTGGTTCCCCTATCATTAACCATTGTTATCCTTATTATTGGTTGGTTATCATCCCCCATGAAATTGGTTGGTTGATCTTGACCCAGCTCGCCATATTGTTGATATATCCACTACTATTGCTGGTTATCATCCCCTATTATTAACCACTAGTTGGTGAACTTATCCCCCATTAGTGGGTTGGTTATGAACCATATAGCCTTAGGCGTAGCTATTGTTGGTTATCATCCCCTATTAACAACCATTAACCGGCTATTGGTTGGTTATCATCCCCTATTGTTGGTTATCATCCACTATTAACTATTAATATCCACCTATTAGTATACCATTAACCATATTAGTTGGTTAATTAAGATTATCATTAACCATGGTTTTCCCTATAGTTTTGGTGGTTATTATCCCCCATTGCTTGGTGGGTTACCCATAGCCAGGCCGTGGCCTCACCTAGCGCCATGACCGCTCCATGGAGGTCTCACCCTGGCGGCCGTCCGAGGCACCTTCGCGGTGCTGCTGGCCTTGGGGGCGATTCTCACGACCCCCGTGGCCTCGCAGATCTTTGGTGCCTGGGACCGGCGGTGCCGTGGCTGGTGGTGGATATGGTGGTGGCCATGGTTTAACTGGCTGGTATAGTTGGTTAATAATAAGTAAACTAGCTGGTTAATTATAGGGGATGATAACTAACAACTACAATATATGGTTAACTAGCTGCTTTAGCTGGTTAATTATAGGGGATGATAACTAACAACTATAATATATGGTTAACTAGCTGCTTTAGCTGGTTAATTATAGGGGATGATAACTAACAACTATAATATATGGTTAACTAGCTGCTTTAGCTGGTTAATTATAGGGGATGATAACTAACAACTATAATATATGGTTAACTAGCTGCTTTAGCTGGTTAATTATAGGGGATGATAACTAACAACTATAATATATGGTTAACTAGCTGCTTTAGCTGGTTAATTATAGGGGATGATAACTAACAACTATAATATATGGTTAACTAGCTGCTTTAGCTGGTTAATTATAGGGGATGATAACTAACAACTATAATATATGGTTAACTAGCTGCTTTAGCTGGTTAATTATAGGGGATGATAACTAACAACTATAATATATGGTTAACTAGCTGCTTTAGCTGGTTAATTATAGGGGATGATAACTAACAACTATAATATATGGTTAACTAGCTGCTTTAGCTGGTTAATTATAGGGGATGATAACTAACAACTATAATATATGGTTAACTAGCTGCTTTAGCTGGTTAATTATAGGGGATGATAACTAACAACTATAATATATGGTTAACTAGCTGCTTTAGCTGGTTAATTATAGGGGATGATAACTAACAACTATAATATATGGTTAACTAGCTGCTTTAGCTGGTTAATTATAGGGGATGATAACTAACAACTATAATATATGGTTAACTAGCTGCTTTAGCTGGTTAATTATAGGGGATGATAACTAACAACTATAATATATGGTTAACTAGCTGCTTTAGCTGGTTAATTATAGGGGATGATAACTAACAACTATAATATATGGTTAACTAGCTGCTTTAGCTGGTTAATTATAGGGGATGATAACTAACAACTATAATATATGGTTAACTAGCTGCTTTAGCTGGTTAATTATAGGGGATGATAACTAACAACTATAATATATGGTTAACTAGCTGCTTTAGCTGGTTAATTATAGGGGATGATAACTAACAACTATAATATATGGTTAACTAGCTGCTTTAGCTGGTTAATTATAGGGGATGATAACTAACAACTATAATATATGGTTAACTAGCTGCTTTAGCTGGTTAATTATAGGGGATGATAACTAACAACTATAATATATGGTTAACTAGCTGCTTTAGCTGGTTAATTATAGGGGATGATAACTAACAACTATAATATATGGTTAACTAGCTGCTTTAGCTGGTTAATTATAGGGGATGATAACTAACAACTATAATATATGGTTAACTAGCTGCTTTAGCTGGTTAATTATAGGGGATGATAACTAACAACTATAATATATGGTTAACTAGCTGCTTTAGCTGGTTAATTATAGGGGATGATAACTAACAACTATAATATATGGTTAACTAGCTGCTTTAGCTGGTTAATTATAGGGGATGATAACTAACAACTATAATATATGGTTAACTAGCTGCTTTAGCTGGTTAATTATAGGGGATGATAACTAACAACTATAATATATGGTTAACTAGCTGCTTTAGCTGGTTAATTATAGGGGATGATAACTAACAACTATAATATATGGTTAACTAGCTGCTTTAGCTGGTTAATTATAGGGGATGATAACTAACAACTATAATATATGGTTAACTAGCTGCTTTAGCTGGTTAATTATAGGGGATGATAACTAACAACTATAATATATGGTTAACTAGCTGCTTTAGCTGGTTAATTATAGGGGATGATAACTAACAACTATAATATATGGTTAACTAGCTGCTTTAGCTGGTTAATTATAGGGGATGATAACTAACAACTATAATATATGGTTAACTAGCTGCTTTAGCTGGTTAATTATAGGGGATGATAACTAACAACTATAATATATGGTTAACTAGCTGCTTTAGCTGGTTAATTATAGGGGATGATAACTAACAACTATAATATATGGTTAACTAGCTGCTTTAGCTGGTTAATTATAGGGGATGATAACTAACAACTATAATATATGGTTAACTAGCTGCTTTAGCTGGTTAATTATAGGGGATGATAACTAACAACTATAATATATGGTTAACTAGCTGCTTTAGCTGGTTAATTATAGGGGATGATAACTAACAACTATAATATATGGTTAACTAGCTGCTTTAGCTGGTTAATTATAGGGGATGATAACTAACAACTATAATATATGGTTAACTAGCTGCTTTAGCTGGTTAATTATAGGGGATGATAACTAACAACTATAATATATGGTTAACTAGCTGCTTTAGCTGGTTAATTATAGGGGATGATAACTAACAACTATAATATATGGTTAACTAGCTGCTTTAGCTGGTTAATTATAGGGGATGATAACTAACAACTATAATATATGGTTAACTAGCTGCTTTAGCTGGTTAATTATAGGGGATGATAACTAACAACTATAATATATGGTTAACTAGCTGCTTTAGCTGGTTAATTATAGGGGATGATAACTAACAACTATAATATATGGTTAACTAGCTGGCTTAGCTGGTTAATCAAAGGGGATGAGAACTAGCAATTATAGGGGATATATACCAAGTATAGGGGATTAACAACCAACAATAATAGGGAAAACAGCTTGGTTAATGATAGGGGAACCAGGGGGACTAAGGGTTTTGACCCACAGCCAAAAAGCCAACAGCAGTGGTTTGGGAATATGTTGGAACCTTTCCCACGTTGTTTAAAAAGGATATGACAATGATGTGCCATGGTGCATGTTTTTTTTTCAGTGGATGTGGGTGGATATCATTGTGGCGGACCAGATGTTCAGCACTGGCGTGGAACCAGCCTCGGTTTGTTCTTCTTTGTTGATCTTACACGATTGAGACATTGTAAGTATTTCTTAGAGCACTATGTGTATGGTGTAAAACCATTCTTACCAGCAAAACTTCAGAATCCTTAAGTATTTCTTAGAGCACTATGTGTAACGCCGTGAATTCCAGAATGCTTTGATCTTTTGGAACTGTGTTGCCTATTTCTTACGGTCGCCCATCGTGTGAATGGAAGTTGTCAAGGAGCTATCAGCAGTACTGTTGTTATCCGTGTCTCTGCAATTATGTCATGGTCCCAGTTGCGTTGACTTTGGAGGATCATAACTCTGGCAAGGTATGTTGCCTATGGTCGCATACAACCCCACATCTCTCATCAGTTGAATATTCTTGTCGATTCCGTGAATGTGTTCATCGTTTGATTCATTTGATTCTGCAATTTTCATTGTATCCCAGTCCATGCAAGCTATGATTTGTCAATGATTTGTATCTCTTTGTTCCCTGGTTGGGTTCCGTTTTCGTTGCCGTCGAGCTTTAACCAGCTTTTCTTTGGTCAAAAAGGTACTTACAAGTGGTGGTTTCTCAAAATCGGGAACCCCAATGTTCTGGCTGATTTATTACTTTAAATGGTCAATAAAGTGGATGATATGTGGGGGTACCCCTGTGACTTGAGCAACAGCCAAGTGGCTGGGATCTAAACTTCCAATGGCTGAGATAGCCCCTGGTGGTTCGGCCGAGGCAGCTTCAGCCTTGAAGGTCTAAGCCAAGGCTCACCGACTTGCCGGCACTGTGGCGTCGCTACCTGCGACTGGATGACCTGCAGTTTCAAGGGATTTGACGGGTATTGATACGCAAATCAAGCAGTGAAGCTTACTCACCAGCTTGACTTATCAGTTGATGAGCTGGCCAACAAGTTCACAGTGACTTGGTATTGCATGTTAAGCTGGTTGGTAAGCTGATTGACAGTAAGGGTTGATGATATTATCAAGTTAAGCTGATGATAGTTCGCAGCTGATTTGCAAGCTGGCAATATCAACAGCTGACGAGTGAACTGGTTGAACTGATTGAGTTGACTCTTTGATACTCAAGCTTAATCAGTTCAACTAGTTCCACTGGTTGATTGAGTTCACTGGTTGAACTGGTTGAATTGGATGAGCGGAATTCGATGAGTGGACCTAAGTGAACTGGTTAAGCTTAATTACTGGAACTGGTTCTACTGGTCAGTTCGATGAGTTCCCCAGCATGAAGTTCCAGTCGCCACCGGTGCCGAGGCACCGAGACGTGCTGAAACCAGTTTTTTGGTTGGAAACCAAGGTTGGTGAATGCTTGGTGAATAGCTGGGGAATGATTGGCCAAAATGATTGGCCAAAATGATTGGTTGATGCTTGGCTATCATGATTAATGATTGGTTATTGGTGAAGAGCTAGTTAATGGTAGGTTGGTGAATCGTTTTTTACTCCGCCAATCTGACACGACTTACATGGCGTGAACTCTGCGTTCAAGATTTGCTACGGCTCCATTCTCTTGACCTCAAACACAATATTTCACCCCACGGACCTTGTAGCCATGATATCCCATGATCCTTGCCGCCACCATGTTTGTGAGTATCAAAATTAGTAATGATCAAGCTGGGGTGTCATGACTCTATTGACTCTAAATTTGTAATTATCAGTATCTACCACTGCATCTAAACCATCCTTTTCATAGGTTAACCCATATTTTTGGACGCAAAAAACACATCTTAAAAGCGTATTTGGGGCTCATGGCACCTGGGGTCAAGATCATTCAACCATCGAATCCTTGCAGCACCGTGTCGTGGTCTACAGGAGCTGCCTTTTTCAAGAAGCCTATCGTTGCCGGCACTGTGGAGGCAGGGTTCGTTGGTGGTGGCTGTCATTTGGGTGTCCTAACAGAAATGGGCACCTTTTTTCGGGATGATTGGAGGGGGACATGTTTTTTTTTCTTACCTGGATTAATCCATGTTAATCCATTTACCTGGGTTGGAGGGAATATATGTTTTTTTACTTGGGTTACAGTAATCCCTGTTCATACGAAGAGAGATTGAGAGAGCTATGATTGGATGCACTCGGAATCACCTGCGCTCAACTGCACAAGCAGTTGATAGACCTCATGCGATGGATTTACCACATGCCCTTTGACTAGTTTCCTCGTTCATAGCTGACTTCTTCCATCTACGTTTGACCTGAACCTCCAGACAAGATCAGATCGAGTTTAGAGATCCAATCAATTGTCAAGTCCAGTTGTTCGCCTTCATGATTTTCTTCATCATTATGATTTGACCCTTAGTTCTTTCATTCTTTGCTTCGGATTCGATATTTGTAGATTGAATTATGCGTTTCATAATGTTCCCATGTTTTTCTCTTCTTGTGCTGCTCCCTTTGTTGCTTTTGCATTCAATTCTTTATCCCTTAGTTGCTCATTAGATGGTTTCTTAAAAAAGGGGTACCCACAATTCATCCCTTTTAATCATTGTTTTTGAAGAGCCCAACAATTTTTGGGGTCCTCCATTTTGAGAAACTACCATTTCTTGTTTTTGTTGTCTCTCTGTTTCCATCTTATCTTTCTGCTTGTTATGTCTTCTGATTCTTTTTGCTGAGGTATGAGGTGTTCTTCCAAGATTGGAATCTTGAAAATGGATCTCAACCTCAAACACTTGCTCATTTCCTCGTTTGTGGTTTCAAAGATTTTCCCAAATGTATTACCAGCTATGGTTGGTTGGTTGACAAGTATACTTAGAGATTGGTTCAACCACCAACCAGATCATGACAAAAAATAAGTAGTTAACTCTGACGATGATGGTTAATGGCTACCCAGGATTAATAAACCCCTGGTTGATTAATAGGGGGTATCCCCTAAAAACCGGGGGTTTATGAATCCTGGGTTAACATTAACCTGTTCATAGAGATTGGTTCCACCACCACCCACTTTCTGTTTGGCCGCTGGGTCCTCCGTTGCTCCTTGCAGATCCTTGAGCCCGCGATGTGCGAAGCGTTGCCCCCGGCGTTGATCAAGACCTTCAAGGCACGCGCGGCACGTCTTCGTGGGGCCATGAGATGCGGCTCCACCAGTAGCTCCACCAGCCCAGCATAGCCCAGCAGGGCGCATGTGTTGTGGTTCCGTGAAGTCAGAGAAGGCTCGGAAACCAATGAGTTGATCGTGAGTTGATCACACGTTGGTTGATGTTCAGCACTTCATCAATGACTAGGGATGATGGAAGTGATTATCCGTTGTTAATCTGTGCAGATGTGTTTGAAACTTAAGGTCCCCAAAAAATTGCACCACTAGGTCACTAGGAAGAGTCCCAATGCGTCAGAAACCGCCTGATGTCAAACGAATCGAGCAGCAGTTCAACCTGAATTGGGATCCTTTCCCCGATGTGGTGTCCCTACTTCGAAGGTGATGTTGACTCCTGGATGGGTGCGATAGTGAATTATGTATCCAAGACGGATTGCGCAGCCGGTGATCAAGATCACAATGTTTATCATATTTTCAGAGAGTTTACAAAGCATTGCAGCAATTATAAAGCGTCATAGTAATTTTGATACTTGATGATAGTTGTTTCAACAATTCTTACGCTTGTGATTGTGCAGGGCCACAGGCACTGAATCTGAGAATGGTGACAATGACGACAACTGGGTCTTAAGTCTGAAGTCTCCAGCACATTTGGACCCACCAGGACGAACGCATGGCTGCTAGCATGGTGGCCATGATGGCTACTTGGCAGCTAAGCCTGAAGGAGGTGAGAGAGTCAATGCCATTGCTGAGACATGGCCAGATGCGAATTTTCCAAGTGCGTTTGCTAAACTCGACCTTGGCAGATAGGGGGAGAACTAGACCAGGATTATTCTGATTGACCCATTGACAGATGTTGCCAGAGCGGGTTGGTCGTTTCAATCCCATTGGAGCAAATCCACCTGATTTGCTCAGCTGTTCTTTGATCCGGACTGCCTCCCAAACTAACGGCACATTCCCCAAATCACTGGAATTTCTCATTGTTGGTGGAAATAAAGGGAAATAACAAATAAGGATGGATCCCTCATGATCTCTCAATTTGCAGAACGCCCAACTGTTGCTCATATTAATGTTGACATTTGCTGGACACCGTCGGTTGGGAATACCTCTTTCACTTGACGCTGTCAAGTCCAAGACTTTGGTGCATGCTGGTTCACAAGCTTGGTATAGCATATTTTATTGGCGCTCAGTGACTCGAGATGCCCATTGCTCAACTCTGCACCGTTCCCGGCTCAGCCATCCAGCTTGAGGAACACATGATGGCAAGCCCGCAGTTTGTGCAAGCCGGAGCCCCGGGCCCTTGTGGCGGGCGTGGATGGAAATCGAAAAAGGACCCACTGATTGTCAGTCTTTTGTGCAGGCAGTGTAGTTGGGGCACTTCCAAGAATAGATGGGTAATCCATGAAGTTCACAAAATCAAAGGCTGAATGGTTCAGTCTTGCTGAAATCTTCCAAGGTCCTCATCACATAGACGCTGTAAGGATGTAGTTAGACTCCACTTCGGTGTGTTGAACTCCAGTGCAGACTTCACATCAGAGCTGCGACTGCTGAAAGATTCACAACGTTGATCATCAAATCATCGTTCGGAATTTCTACAAACGTCTGTCGTATGTGGAAGATTTGTCCATGCCGCACCAGTTTGTAATGTTGCTTTAAGCATTTTTAAGCTCTCCAAAGTCGCACGTTTCGTCCGTGGTACCCGGGGCTCGCATTAGATGTTGTGTGCAGCGCTCAACACGACCAATAGCTGGTTGTGACCGCGTTACACTGTAAGCCGTAAGCTTCCAACAGTGATCAGGGGAATCCAGTCTCCCACAGACCTTGTGCTGGTTCAGAGCTTGTTCTGAATGTTTGGAAAGTGTAAATAGGTTGATCATGGTTGGTTCAGGTGTGGAAAGTTAATACAGGTTGATCTTGATCTTGATATGATTGTTGATATTGTTGTTGATCTTGATAGTGATTGTTCACACTGGGTTGGGAACTCGCACTCTTAGCAGTTTGACTCGACTCACCAGTGAAGACACGTATGCACCGAGTCTGCTGAATGTTGATGTGACAGAAGACTTCACAGGATTAATAACATTTAATAACTATAACATGTATTCAACACCTTGCATATAACAAATCAATCAGGTTGATCTAGCTATATCAAAGATTCAGATCTACAGGTTGTTATCAGACTGTTTTTGTTGCATGTAAGTATGGCTGTGGGTCAAAACCCTGTACACCTGGTTCCCCTATCATGAACCATTGTTTTCCTTATTATTGTTGGTTATTTTCCCCCTATATTGACTCTATTGGTTGGTTATATAATATTGACCCACAGCCATAGAGCATGTATTCAGAAACAAATCCTAAGCTCAAACGGCTCCCACGACGCCGTTACAGGTCCTGAAAAACTTCATCAACACCTCCATGACCAACGAGGCCATCAGTGCAATGGGGCGGCAGTGGTAGGCAAGGTACGCCCCCGTCCAACATCGTCCAACCGTATCGAGTAATGGTCATGTTCCAGCAGGGAGGGGGGGGTCAGTAATGCTCATGATTTCTGAATTTTCTTCAAATCCGCAGTAACGACGATGATGCCGCTGTGTGGCAACAAACTCAAAAAAGTGCAATATGGACTGTGTTACCTGACATGTTTGTTGGAATATGTCCTGTGCCATGCAATTCCATCATTACATCTATGAACTGGCAGCCAACATTGCTCAGATCACATCACTATCATAGATAGTTGCGTCACTTGCTGCAAGGCAATGTACTCCTCAAGATAGGTTGTTGCCGTGGTTGTTGTTGTTGTTGTTGTTGTTGTTGTTGTTGTTGTTGTTGTTGTTGTTGTTGTTGTTGTTG
>VSDK01027004.1:485456-512140 GCA_009767595.1 Symbiodinium kawagutii | reverse complement strand
GTTGTCGTTGTCGTTGTCGTTGTCGTTGTCGTTGTTGTTGTTGTTGTTGTTGTTGTTGTTGTTGTTGTTGTTGTTGTTGTTCTTCCTCGCTTCAATTCGTGATATCAATGTCTTTCCAATGTCTACATACATCAGGGCACTCCCAAAAGGCGCATTTGTGCCAGGCGCTGCTTGGAAGCCTCAAAGAGGTCATGCGAGACGCTGGGGGCCTTGGATGTGACGTGGGAAGTAGTTGGGATTCCAACCGTCACGTCTTTTTTAAATAGGGGATTTAGTGTCAACTATTTTTTTGGTGGGTTTTTACCGTAAGAACATGTAAGAACCATTTTTCCAACTATGGTGTTTAGTCATCAGAATCATTGCTTTAATGGAGTTTGGTCCCTTGGATTCCAACCACCAATAGTTGCTTTTTGCTAGACAAAACCCCTTGGTCAACAACCATTTTGCAGTTAAAAAACACTGTTCTAACCAATCGCTTCAGTCTAAAAAGGGTCAACCATTGTTTTCATGGTGTTCGAATCCTTGAACAAATGGTTGCTAGGCTGTGGACAAGCCGTCAGGTTGGATTCTCGAATGATGCGAAGGACCCAGCCATGTGGCAACTTCGGCTCAGCTCAGGCCTTATCCGACAGTCATCTCTACAAGTCTGCCATGCATGGTCTCTCGACCCCAGGGATGAGGGCGGCTGTGCAGCGAGGACCTTGTGGCCAGAAGATTTTGTTTACCTACAATTTGTGCACCATCAATCCGTCGAGCTCCAAAGAACAGACATGAACTGGAAAGGAGTATGCATGTAGATCATGTAGACTTGGGAGCTCGAAATTGTGCTGAACTCTAGTAACAAGATGCAACAGCAGCAGAGTGAAAGCAGGATGTCATGATGAACATTCAGTCAATCGTCATACTTGTAATTTCAAGTGGGAAGTTAAGTGTGTGTAATTGCTTTCCTTTCATAAAGATGAAATCCTAGATACTCAATGTACATGGTATATTACCTACATTTACTTGTAGGATTACAAACATGTAGGTAGATATAGCATACATGGGGCATTTGAGAATGGTTTTGAACAGATTCCTGACCAATTATGTAGCTACTGAGCTACTGCACTTCCTGTTGGCCAGGCTGGCCAGCAACCCGATGTATGGCCCCAAGAAGTAAGACATGCAAGATGATTCTTCATGGAAGTTTCATGACCTTTCGATCTAGATCTTTTCAAATCTGATGAACAAGTCAGGAGTCACCTTGAATTTGATCCCACAGCGTGAGAGCCAGACTCAAAGTGGCTGCAGCCAGATTTGGTGCGCTGGATTCTCCCTGTGACTGCTTAAGCTCCTCCTTCTGAATTCATTTGAACTCTTGCCCTCCTTTCTTGCCAGAACCAGCATTGTTGTCTTTTTTGGACAATGGATAACCACTCTTTTTGGTACCTGGCACATTTTTCGATCGACATGTGCAGCAGCACCATATTTCGCCTTTACAAATCGATTGGTTTCCTGCTTCAAACTTTCCCGCCAATCAGGGTCAACCCCGAAAGAACCAACCGGCTTTTCCAAAAATCGCTGGTAAGTTCGGCCCCCCAAAAAAGTAGGGGTCAACTGGTTGTTGGTTTCATTCACATTTTCTATTTTTCCCTATTGCTTATTAACAAATGGTTGGTTGACTTGCGCATATGTTTCATGACGGGGTGGTTCAAGCACCAGTAATGATCATAATCAGCCATTATTACCATATATAACCATTCTTAGCCATTATCAACCACTAGTTCACCATGGGTGGTGAGCACCACCAACCAGTCAACCTTCCCCCAAGGAACCAACCACCACTCGGCCCACCACCCGGCTGCCGCTGGTGGCGCGGCTGCCGCTCCAAGGAGTGGCCCATAGCCTCAACCCTTTGCACTCTGAGACGCTGGTGCCACGGCTGGGTGGTGCGGTGCTTCACCTGCGCCATGGATGGCCATGGTACGTACCATCAGAGAGGTCCAGGTGGTTGGATGAAAGCTATGAAGGTTGGGTAGATGTTGGTAGATGATAGTAGATTGTTGGTAGGATGCTGGTTGATTTTGGATCTTGTTCGACAAGCTTATGAAGATTGTATTGATTGTTGGATCTTGATAGATATTTTCAAGTGTGCCGCCCTGTGCTTGGCTTGTTCTTGTAACTCGGCAGCCAGAGGCATTGTGTCATCGAAGTGAATTTACAAGGTTTGGCTCAAAAATTGAAAGCTCTGTGTGAGTGCGTGTCGATATCGCTCGTATACTTTTAATGCCAAACTTTTTCAGCTCCCGGACTAAGTTTCAATGGTTGATGACAAACCTAAGATGCTGCTGGGTACAATCCAATTAATCCCCACCAATCCACCAGAGGTGTTGGAACAATTGTAATTTCTAGCTTCCCATCAGAAGCTTAGAAGAGCCAGATTCTTGGCATGTGCCTTTTCACTATGCAAGCGCAGAGCCCGCTCTGTCAAGAACCTGCACCGCTCGGCAGGGGAAGATGTTCTCCCGCAAGGACCCTAAGGAGAAAGGCAACAGCCCTACAAGTCCTGACTCCACCTGAGGACCCAGCAGGGGTGTTTTTTGTATGATGATGGGCACAGTTTGGAGGGAACACATACATAGAAAATCTTGCCATGTCGCTCAGATTTGTTGGAAGACCTAGCCAAGAGCTTCGATGCAAGCAACAACCGGCATTTTGCCGGCGCCGTTCAAAGGTGAGGCACCAGAGCAGCCAATCTTGGAGGGCGATAATCCTTAATTACATTCAATGCTGGTTGGTTGTCTCCAACATTTTTGATATTTCCCTAGCATTAGCAAATGATTGGCTGGTTGACAAGCACAGTTTTCACATGGGGGGAATTCAAGCACCAAGCGGCAATGGCCGTTGTTTACAATTGTTAACCACTGATTAACCTGGTTGGTGGTTTCAAACATGTTTCATTTTCCCTAGTATATAATTATTAACAAACGGTTGGTTGACTAATTAATATTTTTCATAGGGGTTGAAACCACCAACCAGTAGCTGCCAGTAATCATAGTTATAGCGTTGAAACCACCAACGACAATGAACATCCAACATTTTTTAAGGCCATGGCTTTGCTTCCCTGAGCCATGATCCTGGTGCAGGACGCGCCGATTGGAATCGATTTCGCGCACAAGAAAAAAACGTTTGTTGAAGCGCTCGCGCTGAACGGTCCCATGGGTTGACTTTGATATGGGGATGGGTCATCACCAGGACCAAGATGAGGAGTAGGTGAACATCCCAACAAATACTAGTGGTTGGTGGCTATAACCAGCTTACAATGGTTATAATAGGGGGTAAACAACCAGCAACAGCGGTTGAACAACTACTGGTTGGTGGTTTGATTGACAATTTGATTTTCCCTAGTAATCATTAACAAATGATTGGTTGACTTGCGCATATTTTTCATGGGGGTGGTTCAACCTCCAACCAGCAGAGGTAGGTGAACATCCCAACAAGTACTAGCATCCTTAATCGTATGGTTGGGATGTTCATCACAAGCGCAGGATATTGACTCACGGCCAGACGGGATGACAGTGATGTTGTTGGGTAATGGTAGATCGGACAGATAATAAATCATCACTTGCTGCTAGGTCTAGGTTTAATCATAAATAGAGGTCAGCCATCAAATATGGAGTTAAATATTTAATTATCTACCATTACCAGTTTACAAGATATCTATCAACCCAAGGTTGGAATCAGATGGAAGACTTGGTTCATGGCTCAAGTGTTGCTAGAATTGTGTTTGTTTTGATGGACTGAACCCACCTAATTATTTGTTTTTGTTGTTTATGGAAAGATGATTGATGTTGATCCACTATGGATGTTCATTGATTAATCTATCAATCCTGCAGATGTGTATGCAACTAAACCTACATTGTATCCGTAGGCTTGGGCCTTGTTGACACAACGACCGCCATCCATGGCATTGCGTGGTCGAGGCTCCCAGGCCAGTGCCAACCGCGTGGCCAGGTATGCTGTTGCGAATGTGAGAACTCCAACAGGTTGCGCTGGAGGGTGCTGCTCCAAAGGGCTGCAAATGATAGCCACCAAAATAGCTGGAGGGTTGGCAATCTCAACTGTCGATCGATGATAAATTTGTTGGTTTCTCAACATAAGGGACCCAACAAATGGATGGTCTATTAGCATGAATGGTTACTGTAATATGGGATGATTTGGGGGTACCCCTATTCTGAGAACCCCCACAATGGACACCAATAGGTGATGCATTAACAAAAGGCGCAGTCAAAGATTGGTAAACCAATTGTTGAGTTTGCAAGAATTAGTGATTCACATTTTTAGTTTACCTGTTTTTGTTCGCGGTTCAGACATTTGCTGCGACACTTAATGCCAGTGGCATCAGATCACCAATGGCTGCAGCCTTCGCCTGTTTGGCGTGCCCGTACTTAGTTGGCTCGCCCTTCAGACTCCAACGGTTGCAACAATGTCGAATTCAGATCTTCACTGAAAGTCCCAACTTGCAATGACTTCCGATAGGGCAGATGATATATACACTAGTTGTATCATCATCATACCATCATGCTCATATCATTGTCATCTAACGTTAATATCACGGTATCAAACAATTATCAATGTCAATATCACTATCTATCCATCTATCTATCCATCTATCTATCCATCTATCTATCCATCTATCTATCCATCTATCAGCAATCATCCACTCCCGACATGGTTCTAGCAATCCCATCCAGGTTTTCAGAAGCCTCCGCTGATGTCCGGCGCGTCGTGGTGCTTCGCCGCGGTCCATTTGAAGCGCCGTCGGACAGGCTACCGTAGCCGCCCGACAAGGCAACGAGTACGAAGACATGTTTCTATATGGGGGTTTGTCAAGCCATAGGGAGCCCCAAAAATCATCCATTAACAATCATTAATAATAAAACAACCACATTTTTTTGGGGGGTTCCCTATTCTAAGAAACACCAATATGGGGGTTTCTCAAGCCATAGGGAGCCCCCAAAATGGTTGGTTAATTTCTATAAATGATTAACAACTGGATGATTTGGGGGTACCCCTATTCTGAGAAACACCCATATCAGCAACGGTGGTCAGTATGGTGGTTTCTCAAGCCATAGGGGACCCCAAAGTTATGGTTGGTTTATGTTGTTTTTCTACTATCAATGGATGTTTTGGGGGATCCCTTATTTTGAGGAACCACCAGATTGGTTCATTATTGGCAAGATGGTTAATATTAGCATCAGTGCGGATAATGATGGTTACATAATTTGCAAAAAGGCCTAGTGGTTGCTACAGTTAATGAGATTGACTGTAATTAAGTGTTACGATAATATCATGATTAGCAACAATGGCTAATTCTGCAATGGCACGTAATCGCATGTACTGGCTATTTTACAATTATGGCTAGATATGGGAATAGGAATAGGTGGTTGAGTTATCATTAACTAACAAACATGTTCAGCAAATGACATTTTCAGCAATCATGGTTGATATTGTTTGAACATGGGCCATAAAGATGCTTCCGAAGGTTTCCTCCCAATATGGGGCATGGTATGGCATGGTACGGCATGGTTGTGGCCACCATTGTGGCCATGATTGGATTACGGCTTTCAACCAGCCCTCTAGTGCTAGGCGAGTGCTCTGCTGGCATTTTGTTGATTCTTAGGGCCTACTTGAACAGTAGAACCAATCTTTCGAAGCTTTTTAAATGGACAGAACCTCTTGAGGCCGCGTGTTTTCCACGGTGCTTCACTGGTCTACGTACGTTTCGTTCTCGCTTAGAACTTGTGTGGCACGCTACCAGCAGGTGGTCACCCAACGGAAATGTGGCTTGTCAAGCCACCAACTGTTGAAACATGTTGAAACCATAGCTGGAGGGTTCAGCATCCCTGCTCGAGAGAGATGTGCCACACAGGCTGAGAGGGTCCCTGTGATGTGCATGTTGCTGCGAGTCTGTCCCGCCTCATTCATTGGTGTGACCGTAGCTACAATCGTGAGCATCATGATGATGTCAGTTAGCGAAGAG
Organism: Symbiodinium kawagutii; assembly: GCA_009767595.1. Taxonomy (NCBI): domain Eukaryota; class Dinophyceae; order Suessiales; family Symbiodiniaceae; genus Symbiodinium; species Symbiodinium kawagutii. The sequence continues at coordinate 506,118 of VSDK01027004.1, read as the reverse complement.
TAAGGAACATGAGTTGGTGCTGTCGTCAAGCCAAAGCATTGGAAACAGCGAGAAAAGACTCGCAGCATGAATCATTGGTTGAGTTGAGATAATTGATTAGCCTGAAAAGCCAATGATATCTAAAATGGCTGATCTGGCTGGTGGTTTCCACGTTTTCCTCTCTTGTATGTGTGCATCCCCAACTGATTTCGAACCACCAGCCAGAAATGGGTTTAAGGGCTATAATTTCCGTTGTTTTCCATTTCGTATGTTTTCCATTTCGACATCAGGATGCGTGAAACAAATCATGCGGCGTCCTGACATCCCGCCGAAAAGAAAACATCTCCATGCGACGTCCGCAGATTGGTACTTTCCTGTGGTTGGTTTCCCTTTACCTCCTCGTGTTGGGTTATATGGGTTAGAGGTGGGGAAAGTCATGTTTTTTTTTGCACTTGCTGTTGCCCTTCTTAGGCTCAGGTTCGGACATTGATGGCACTTGCCATGCTCAAACATGCTCAATTGGGTACTCCTAAGATTGCCCTAGCAAGGCTGGGTGTGGTGGGATGTGGTTGCTTGTTTGATCTTGGCTGGTTTGGGCTTACGGCAATTGATGATGTTGAATTCCCAGTGAGGAAGGTCTACAGTGTTAAAGCTGCCGCACATGTTATGAAGACATGGGCGGTGGGATTTCCATCCTAGACCCAACCTAACAGACCCCCCCTGTCTACAACAGTAACTCTTGGGTAACTCTTGGGTAATTCCAATAAAGACCGCAAATTCAGGGCCTACAATGCAAAAACCCTAGGCTCCAGGCAAGGAGTCGAGGGGATGTTGCAACCACCAACCAGCACAGCTCAGAAGAAAAACCCTGATGCACTGATGCCTTTGGTAGAGGATATTCATGGATGCTTTGTTCTACCATTTTTACCTTCATACAATATCTGGCTGGTGGTTTCAAACATTTCTTATTTTCCCTAGTAGTTATCAACAATTGGTTGGTTGACTCGCGCATATTTGTCATAGGGGTGGTTCAACCACCGACCAGATAATGATCATTATCAACGATTATTATCCATATATAACCATTATCAACCACGAGTTCACCATGGGTGGTTCAACCACCAACAATATCCTTTAGTCAACCTATTGTTAATCACTATTATATAAGTATTAACCATTATCAACCCATTATTATCCATACATAACCATTATTAGCCATTATTAACATGGGTGGTTCAACCACCAACCAGTCTCCTGTTTCGGATGAGGCCAAACAAAAATTGGTCACCTTTGGCTCCAGCTTTTGTGGCGCATCGAGTTGAGCCATGGCTGTAGCTGGCAACGCAGGGAGCCCAAACACCAACCAAGGGCTTCAAGCGCCTATGGAACGAGGCCAAGGATGGCGTTCTGATCGTGAAAATTCAGGGCTTTGTAGAACCCATTCTGATGGTTGCGAGGTCTTGTTCATCGACACATCCCTGGATATTAGCCATCAACGACCATGAAACGTTTTTTTTGAAACCATTGGATAACTTGAACGTACCTGAACCATCCTCAACCATGGCCTAACCATGAACCACCCAACCGAAACCCGTCGATGAACCGCCATCCACCGCGGCAGCATCCAAAGCTCCATGCCATGCGGCGCTGGAGTCTGGGCCTGCTGCTGGTGGACATAGCGGCGGCGGCCAATGTCACCGCTCAGGGAGTGACCTGGTGAAGAGCGTTGGAAAAGGTGGTTTCAAGTGTCCACAGTGAGCCAGAATCAAAGGGATGATGGATAATTAATGATTTGGTTGCTAAATTGTGGTTAACAATGTGTTTGATTACGAGTAGAATGGCTCGACAATCTCAATCTAGGATGAGAGGCAAAAGATGATGTCAAACCATGATCGAAGCATGAGTGATGATTTTGAAGCACCAGGGGAAGGTCATCAACAGATGATGTTAAATGATGTTAACTGAGTTCGAAACATGGGGGATTGGACAATTATTGGAGGGTCATGGAGGCTATGATGTTGTTTCTGGTTTCAATTGCACATGTTACCTTCATGGGGTAAGGCGGAAACCAATGTAAACCACCGATGATTCATGATTTCAAGGAAGCGCCAAGCACGTGGGAAACCACAAATTTAGTGCGAACATGATCTGAAAGATACATCCCAAGAGGGTATTCAGCAGGGAAAAATCAGTTTTTTCGCTTCAGATCTCGGAGAATGATTAGAATAAGCCAAATCAGTGGGATAGTGAGACCAATGATTGGAATAAGCCAAATGATTGGAACAAGCCAAATCGTTGATGGCATTGTGGTGGAGTTGTTCAATCTCCTTCGGATGTGAGAGATCATCGGTTTCCCAATCTCGATTTTTTTCTCATTGAGGCTCTCCTTTGAGCTAGGTGAGACATGAATTTTGGTTTGGCCAGATGAAGTGACAGTCGGAAAATATGGAACTTGCCCGGTGATCATTGGTCACTACTGGATAATTCTGGTCACTAGTGGTCACTTCTGGTCCATTGCGTGTGTTTTAGCAGCACTATTGATGAATTCCCAAGTCAGATAGAGGAGTTATTGTTCATTTCCTAGTATTAGCCATATCACTGGTCGCTAACCACTGGTGGATTCACCCAGCTGTTACAGTCGTTCATTTCCAGTGCCCAAAGCGGAGTACCTACACTGTTGAGGGCTAGCTTCTAGGGACAGCTCACACCTTTGCCCAGTTTCAGCAGCTGCCAGCTGCCTTTGATCAACTGCCATGGCATATGGGTACCGAATGGTACCGAGGCTGTCCATGAATAGATACGTCCAGTAACGACCCAATATGCTGAGTCACATGTTCTCCAGTTTGCTTTGGCACACTGAGGTTTGTAAAGATACGCCTGGATGGACGAACGGATACACTGCGTGTCACTTGATGCTAAGAAGTTTGTGTTCCGAGACAGTCAAATGTTTGACCTTTCCTGCAAAGAACTGATGGAAGATATTGCCTTTTCAAGTTTTGGAAGCCAATGAGACACTTGCCTTCACAGTGAAATGGAAGAATGAAAGTCATCAAGTCTCCAAACATGAATGCATTGCGGATTTTGTGGCAATGTCATTTACTCGTGCTTATAACATGAACTTTTAAGTTTATTATAGTTTAATTATGTCACCTGCGAAATCCTTGCTTCCATTTGAGGAAGCTAATCCTGACGAGCATGGCCACATCTCCCCTGTGTATATCACCTCTAAGCCTAGGCCCTACCAGTTGTAGGGGTCCATGCCACCAATGGCTTATCCGTAGCGCCATTGCGGGCACGGGCCCATTGATCTCCCAGCCGCGATTTGGTTGCTATGAGGCAACAACTATGTGCCGGTGGACCCGGATTGCCAAAAAGATGGCGTGGTTTGCCACTTCTACAAGGTCCATGCCTTGCAAAAATCTGCGCTTGCGAGCAGATTGAGCAGATTTACATGGAGGAAATTCGGCTGGGGTCACCACATAGTTGTACGATTCAAAATACACCCTGTGGTTTTTGTTTAAAATAGGGGACCCAAGAATGGTTGGTTCATTAATTACATACTATGGATGGTTGAGAAAGGATGATTGAAGGTGGTACTCCTATTCTGAGAAACACCGATTTCAGCGTCTCGGAAACCATTACGACTTGGCAATCGTGCATGGGCACGCAGCCTAACAGCCTGTTCCATAAAATTGTTCTGGACCCTTTGTTCGAGGAATAGTCTATGTGCCCGCAACTCTTAAAAAATATACAATCATAAATTGCAAAGCACTTCCAAAACGAATGTCATTGATCTAATTGATCTATCCAAGTATTTGGTTGGGTATTTTTCCTTTGCAGAACCATTACCCATGATAATCCATGACTGACCCTGGCTGCAGATTTCTCAGCAGTCTGGCGCAGGCGCATCCTAGCTTCTGTGCCAAGGGCATGAACGATCCTTGGATGTGTCTTGGCTAATCCTTGCATGTGCAAACATGTTATAGTTATAGGATATAGGTGTGCAGATGTTCATCCACAACATATTGGTGATGCTTGGTATGGGCCAGTCCGTCAGAAATGGTCGCTTTCAAGTGGGAAGCTGACCGGTTGGTTGAAACGACTATTTTACGATCCCAGAGAAGATGTGTCGAAAGTAATTTCACAAAAATTACGTTGGGGAATGTCTTTTCTTCGATGACCGGACCAACGTTTTTCGAGGTGAATCAATGTGTGCGCTCGTTGGTAAAGTGTTTTTGTTTGTTCGAAACGATCAATCTTTAACATTTTGATGATGGTAAAATAGCCATCATATGTCACCATTTTCTAGGACATAATTAAGGTTAATCCAGTATTTGGTTCTATTGACATTTTGGCAGTTCACAGGTTTTGTGCACGGGTTCCACTAGCTTTGTTTCATCGCTCAGCCCTGGTCCCTGAGCTGTGCCCTTGTCAGCTGATGTTGCTTCCAATCTTTGCCATCAGCAGGTACGTTTGTGATTTGTCAACACTGTATGTGCTACTTGATTCATTGATATGACAAATTATCAGTCAAAAATTCAGGATATTGACATATATTGACTAGCCAATAAATGATACTGATATATACTGATATACCCTGGTATTTAATACTGAGGTGTTCCGATTATTCGCCACTACTATTGATCGGTGACCAGCTATGATCAACCATCAATCAACCAATCATCCGTCATTGTGAACTGCGATTCTGAACTACTGTGCAATCTCTTTCATTAATCGCTAATGAAGAATTATTCAAACACACTCTTTGAGACTTTCTGTACAGAGGCTTCACGGATTTCCGGACTGCCTGTTTTGACTTAAACACTGTATGTGGCTATCATCATCGAACATAGAGTAACAACCAAGAGAAACATGACTGGCAAGCCAATGAACATCTAGTGCAACCACCATGTTGAACACCAGTGTGAAGCGCCAAACAATACAAGTACTAAAAACCGTTCTTGATCACTAGTTGACAAGGGTGTTCACTCATTGTTCGCCATCATTAAGCATTCTTAACCATTATAGATTAGCCACCAATTACTCAAAGATTAATCAATAAATAACATCAGTTGACATCTATTACCACTTATGTTAACCTATTAACCACAAATGAACATTTGTTAAAATGTCAACCACTATGGCTGGTAACCACTATAACATATATTAACCACCGTAATCAACAATCGATTAACCATCACCAACCATAGATCAACCGATCAACCACTATAAGCATCTATTAACCACTCGTTAACATAAACATTAGTTCGCATGTAAACCACTATGGTTGGTTAACCACTATCACATCCATAAATTATAACATCCATTTACCACTATAATCAATCGATCATAGATTAACCATCATCAATTAGTTGACACACACACAAATCTACATTAGTTGACATCTGGTTGTGGGTTGATTGACCATTGTTTTCCTTATTGTTGGTTGGTTAATAACCACCATTATTGATTAGTCAATATTGACTCAGAGCCATCTATCAGCCACTCCAATGAACATCTATTCACCACTAGTTAAAATTAAGATTAGTTAACATCTTTGGTTGGTGAACCACTATAACATCCATAACTTATAACGTCTATCAACCACTCTAATGAACTAATCATGTTTGGCCGTGACCAGCTGTGTTTCATGGGCTTCACAGTTCGTTGGTGGTCAGGAACTGCTGCACCTGTGGGGGTGGATCGGACTTCGATGGGAAACGACCCACCACGTCCGGGACTTCCCGGGGGCTTCCGGCAGGGTGCAGGGCAAGTGGAGATGGTTGGGTTTGGGGATGGGGATGGGGATGGTTATGGATGGTTATGGGTTGCGGTCAATGAATCTTGAGGGTCCGATTCGGGATTAAAATTGTTTCAATAGTGATCAATGAAGCACTAATCATAGTTGACGAAGGATGGATGGTTCATGTTTGAATAGTAGGCTCAGGATTGTTCGTGAATGTGCTTCATGAAGATTGGGTCATACAATGATCAACAGTGGCTTCTGAACAACAGTGCATGATGCTTACTGAACTATGGTATATAAGTGTTGGTAGGCATGGTTTACAATAGCTACTGAATGTGAATGCTATGGTGCATGATATGGCGTAGTAATCATCAACAACAACAGCAGGTGTAGATCCGCCAATGGTGGGGGTAGGCGCGCACCCATAGCCATGGAAGTTCGCACCCCATATCGTATATGGTTTGGCTCGGAGATACTGTTGCTGACTCCTGTCAAGAAGGACACGGCAACGTCGACTGGAGGGCACACCGTTCCTGGGCCCAACCCAAGCAAGAACAACTGGCAGCAAAGGGATCGTAAACTTGGAACATCCTCAGTTTGAGCTAAGTTGGAATCAGAAGGCCGCCAACAAACTCAGGCTATGATCTTGCAGTGCTACGGGTTTCTGAATGCTTTATTTGGATCGTTGGAATCGTTGGATCAGTTCAAGTCTCCTGGAAATCTCCCACTTCCCTAGAGCATGGGTCGAAGCTTAGAGACTGAATTTTGGGCTCCCAAAAGATATTGCCTTATCTGGTTGGTGGTTTTGAATGTGTTTATTTTCTCTATTATTTACTACTGATTGGTTGGTTGACAAGCATATTTTTCATAGGGCTTGAAACCACCAAACAGTTATTGCTGATGACGAAGTGATGAAGTGATGAAACACCCAAAGATCAATCATTTGAATCTATGTGTTGAACGCATATTCCATCCTCACCAGCGATTTGGGAGCTCTACCAGCGATGGCAGCAACTGTTCACATGAGCCACAACAGGTCGCCTCCCCCCAAAGTGAATATTCCCAGCGTCTTCGACTGGCTGTTTCTCGGCTTTCTGTGGAGCCAGGGTCAACCTCTGGTAGAGGAGCCTGGCAATGGAACATCTGAATCTGTAATTTTTGGCTGATCATATTCATGATACTGGTATATAATGGTGAGATTTGCCTTTGATGAGGTTTCCTAACTAAACAAATCCATTGCCAGGTTGATCCACTGAATCCTTGTACCCCAAAGGTATTGTTTTGCCATCATATTGGGTATGTTTAAGAATGGTGCCACCAAACATCGGATAGGGGTGATTTTTTTTGCAGGGAAATCAATATGTGATGGGTGCATTGTCTACGGATAGCCTCACAGTTGTCACTCATTTGTACCTCAGAGAGATGGGACCCCAGAATGTTTTCGGCCGCATGCCCATCATAGGTTCCACCATTGTCTTCTCAGCTCTATATGATCCAATCAGGGATGGAGGGCAGGGGTGGACTGATTAGTTCAGATTGGGTGGGTCCCTTTGTTAAGGTGTTGGTCCATTCGGAATGGTTGAAAGATGTTTTCTCCCTGCTAGTCACTGATAGTCTGTATTTTCCTTGGCTTGTTTCCTGAAGTACCGATTGCCAACAGGGGCGGACATCCACAATTGAACAGAACACACTCAAGTTCCCAGCAATGATTTCTAGCTTTGCCGACCTCCGGTTGTGAGCCATCATCAACTATTGGCATACTCTATTATTTGGAATGATTCATAATTTCGAACCATTGTTCACCTTTTTTAGCTAATTATGATTAGCCGTTCTTCACAATGACCAACTCATTATCAACGATCATGAACCATTACCATCCATTACTATATATGCTAACCTTTATTATCCATCATTTAAAGTACTGTCGAACCATTTTCATCGAGGATCAGTTGATCCTGTTCCGTTGCCAAATCCAAGGCCCGGTGTGGACAGCATGGAGAAAGAAATGGGTGACTTGGTAGCTGACGCCCTTGGCTAAGGGTGCCACCGTTGTCGGTGTCGGATGGCACCACGCGCCGAAATCTTCGGGTGCCACCGTTGGGCCACAGAAATTGGAGATGCCATTTTTGTAGGGAAACCCTGGGAATTTCAGCTAAAACTGGTGGACTTTCCATTGCTATGTTAGATCACCAGAGGGTATCTCCGTTTGAGTTGGCACTGATTCAGCTTTGGGTCTCATGTCGACATGTGGTAAGCTGTAAGATGTGGAAACACCACCAGCTGCAACTGAGTGCTGTGCCCCCCAATGCTGGAGCCTTGACTTGGGAATACACGGGTCCAGTTGGCCCAGGAAAGATGAAGGCCCAAATGAATGAGCAACTTGCGCCTTTGAAAAAAGGAATGAAGGAGGCCAGACTTCACGTCGACTGCATTCCTGAGTCGTTGTGGCTGGGTCAGTTTTTTACGAGGTCCCTATGAACCATACGACGCATGGGTCTATTGGTCGTTGGCTTCTTACAAAGAGGATCATGGCACAAGTTGGGGATCTTGTTTCCTAGAATCAGGCGCTCAGTATTGAATAGCTTCGTAACATAGTGAACATGAGCGAACCTAACACTCCCTCAACTTTCGGTGGCAACTGGCCACAGCTCCACAGCAAGAGCCACCAGGTGTACGCCGGCTTGCGACAACCGGATTTCAACGCGCCTCCCACGCTGGAAGGAAACTCCATGTCCGAGGTGCAGGGCATGGAGCATGATTGCCATGGGAATACCTCGGCGAAATGGTCGCAACCCCCGAGCATTCGAAAGTTTTAACATTGGGTACAGTCAAACCTTGGGTTGACCTTGGGTTACCGCAGATCACATTCCAGAGTTGAAATTGCACATTTTTGGCTTGGGATTCCCGTGGCGAAACGAGCAGATCGAGTCAATGTCGCTGCAGGGTTGGATGTAAATCTTACGATCAGGATGTCGCTGGACAGATTCAGGACCACCAATTCTTGCAGGAGATCAGGGCCCAAGAAGGAGACTGCCCAATGGTCATCAAAGATTTGGTTATCAAAGATTTTATAGACCCTCCCACCCCGACCAGCGACCTTGAGCCTTAGCTTGGCGGATGTCAAGCCACGGTAGCTTTCAGGTGAACCTGGTGGTGTTTTTCATCATTCTGATGGTGGTCATCGCCACATCTTTGGGCTACTTGTTTGAGGCTGGGGTCTTGATGCCATGTTGGAGGGTGGGATGCTGCGGGCACCGTCGGAGAGACTCGGTGGTGGTGGTGACGATTTCCTTCAAAAGTGCACGTCTTGAACATTGCGGATGTTTGACTTGCAGCACAATCACAAGAAGCTACAAGTAACAAGTTGTGCAGTTGTGAAAATAGCCGAGATTGATGGCCAAGATAATCATGTTCAACCAGTACTAATCACCAACCATGATGAACCATGATTGACCATCGCATCAACCATGTTGGCCATTCATTAGCCATCAACTACTCCCAAATCAACCATGATAAGTTATTACAGGCAACCTTCTGGTTTACCACATCTTACGACTATAAATTGTTATAATGCATCATTATTTTGCGAATTAATGCAAATCGCTGCATGTGAATTATATGGTTTTGTCCCAAAACTGTGTACCCCCATAGTTGCTTAGTTTCTCTATTGATAATGGCTACTTGGTTGGAATTGTCTGTAGTCATGGTGGATTTTCACTCCGTACCGCCAACTGTGCAGGCACACGGTGACTGCGGCGAGGCAATGGTAATGGGCAAATTTTTGGGGTGGGTCACAGTGAAGAATCTGAGACATTTCAGCTTTCTATGATTATTCACCATGCCAGTATGTCATGCATATGTTTTGTTCATGTTATCCACGATTAATCCACTGGTTTATGAAACATATTCTGATCATGATCAATGATGGTTGTTGAGAAGAATCATGAGCACACTTCCTTTGTTCAAAAGGATATAGCACAGCCAGATAGCCCGATTCTGCTGGCATGAAGACGTCGTGGATCTGTGTGTCACCGGGCGATAAACAGCTCCAGTGGTTCAGCTCGAGATGGAAAAAATCTCAGTTACAGTTGGTTTCCCAGCAGATGAGACTCAACTGCGTCCTGGCTCATACAAGGTGGGGTCCGCTATAAATTTGTTGAGGTTCTTATTGAAAAAGCTAGTTGTATCTACCGTTTGCCTGGTACTTACTCTACTTAAGCCTGGTTAATTCATTTGTTCAAAAGGTAGTTGCCCAGCTGTTTAGCCATCTCTTAAGCCTAGTTAACTCCTTGGTCAAACACTTGGGCTATGTGGTAAATGATCTCATCGGCGTCAGCAGGCAAAGCGCTCCCCTCCCTGGGCCACGGCCATGTTGCTGAGCAGCTATGTTGCTCGGCCACACTGAAGGACGGGGTGTTGTTGTTATCATGTCGGACTTGGGATGTATGATTACAATCCAAGGACTGATTGTAAGTAACATGACTGTAATAATGTTGGTATTAGTATTGTTGTCCTTGGATTTCACTATAGACAACAATAGTGGTGATATAGACTTGGGATGTAGCGTTATGATATAAGCTGGAAACATGCCAAATCCAGCCGATTGCAGCATTGCGGGGGATCGCAATTGGCCCTATCCCTGTTACCTCCTGCGTAACATGTTAATTACTGAGATGAGCCAACTGAACGAATTACTCACGAGTAATTCTACAGTCATCATCATCTTCATCATCATCATCATCATCATCATCATCATCATGATCCTGCTCCTCATCACCATCATCTTCCTCATCATCATCCTCCTCCTCCTCATCATCATCATCATCCTGCTCCTCCTCCTCCTCCTCATCATCATCATCATCATCATCCTCATCCTCCTCCTCCTCCTCCTCATCATCATCATCATCATCATCAACAATACAAGAGGAACAGCCCAACTATTTAGTTCTGGTGTTGCGATAGCCTGGATTCCAAGAAGATTGCAACCACCCATTTCTCATCCTCACTGGTTGCATGCGAAGCTGTTTGCTTCTATCCCTTCAAGTGTTACCCGGGTGCGCACTCAGGTTTTGCTGGTGCCTGGTCTGACGCAGGTGATTTTTAGCTTCAACATCGTGGTAAACGTTCCTTGGCAAATGTGAGACAGGTGACATGATGGGAAGGAAAAACATGAGCCCCCTTCCATGATTGATGGTTCAAAGTTCAAAAAGAATCAGGAAACGTTTGAAGAAGTTTCAACCAATCCAGGGGGATTGGTAGATTCCCATCAGAGTGTGTGTCTTTGTTAATTCTCATCAGAAGCGAATAGATTCCATAAATATAGTAGTTCATAATTACTACCATTTTTTATTTTTTTGTTGTCAAGTCAAAATTGACGTTTGTTATTTTCATATTATGAACATAGACCAAGTCCTGAAAGTCCGTTGTTTAGTACCCAGGTGTGTCATGTGCCAACCTGGGCAGACCAATGGCTCGAGTGTGTGTTTTTTGTTTCGGGATATACACCAAGTTCATCATGTTGTTTGTTAGGGACTGAGAACCAACAAATCTTTGGCATTCTTTGGTGTTTGGGTTCAACAACGCCCTTTCATCCCGATAAGAAAGATGGTTGTGGCTTGGATCAAGTTGATATGGATTTGACCTAGCCATGGAGATGCCCGGCTGCTTGCAGGAGAATCTGAGACGCCATGAGTTAACCATTACAAGCCATCATTGATATGTTTTGATTTTAAAGCATTGTTGACATGTACAGTATTGATTTACAAACCAGCGTGAATTGTTAATCATAGGGTATAAACCGAGATACAATAGATATTGGCATTAAGAAGAGTGAAGAACTATATAAATCACTATTGGTTCATCCATGGTTAGATAGTTAACCGATGAGACTTGGGTAGGTTGATTCTCTGGAGCTTCAGCTAACCGGAGGCACAACCGTTGGCGTGAACTCACCCCTGCTCCGCTGCGTCCCCCCCATGAGTTGGCTAGTTGAAAGTTGACGGGAAGGCCGTGAAGGCCGTGGTTGAAAAGTCAGGGAGATGGATTTGGTGAACTAAATCCTTGCTTTTCAACCAACCATATTAACTCTTAGCCAAATGAATAGCCATCCAATGTTAGCTGGGATATATTAACCATTATTTCAACCATCTCGTTAATATATCCCAGCTAATATTACGCGCAGACGCCGTGGTTTGCCCGGAGGGCAAACCACGATTGTTCCTTCCAGTTGAACATTGCTCGAAGAATCAGTGAGAAACACCGGCTATACGCAGTGATTTAGGGTTTATGGTTTTAGGGTTTAGGATTTTAGGGTTTTAGGGTTTTCGCGTTTTAGGGTTTAGGGCTTAGGGCTTCTTGATTCTCAGAGTTTCAAAACAACGGGCCTGCGCAGGGTTTTGAACAGTTGACAAGACTAACTTCTGGGCAGGTCTTGTGCATCCGGGCAAACCATGGAGTCTTGCCGTAATATTAGATGGCTAATTATGGATGAATATTAAGCGACTAATGCTAGCCGGTTGATGCTTAATAATAGGGGATACCAACCAACAATAATAGCGGATAATGACCAACTATATGGCAGTGGGTCAATATTGACCAACCAAAATGGGGGATAAGTTCACCAACCATACTAGTAGGAAAACAATGGTTAATGATGGGGAAACCAGGGGTACAGGGTTTCTTGGGAAGGTACTTGTTCAACGGGTGGGTTTTGTTTTATATGGATCATGATTCAAGATCATGAGTAGATTAAGCAGTTAGGGTTTCACCATCATAGTTAGTCTAGTAGTTGACCATCATAGTTAATGTCTACCCAGAATTAATAAACCGCAGGTTGATTAATAGGGGGTATCCCCCAAAAGCCTTGGCTTCCCTTTAAAATGGTAACCCCAATGAATCAACCAGGAGTTTATTCATCCTGTGTTCACATTAACCTAGTAGCCTGTGTAACCATCACCGTGAACCACTTGGTGGCCGTAGATCATGGGACATGGTTCACGACGCCGTTCACCCGCTGTAAACAACGAAGCTGAGGTGTTGGGACATCGGATTGATGTTCAACCTGAGAAAGGTCATGTTGCTTGCACCTTGATGGAAGTGTGGGGTCATAATACCTAGCGACTGATTTATATTGGTTAATGGATGTTGATGCTTGATACTGGGGGATGGTAGCGAGAAATATTGGTATATCATATACACTATATCTGTGTTTTAATGCTAGATGCTAGGGGATTGTAACCAGCAAAAATATGCAATACTTGATACTGGGGAAGGGCAACCAGCAAGAATAGGGAATATACCAGGTTTTTTTCATAAGCCCTTCGCGGTGATTGGACGATTGGACACCTGTCAGCTTCATGATCCGCAATCGTCAAGATGCGTTTTCGTCAACATCAATCATGATTATCCCAGCCCAGTTGCTATAGCTATCCCCCATCAATCAATTGCTATAGATTCTTAGGTATATAGTGACGGTATGTTTACATCTATAGCCCAATTGCTCCATTGCATGGTACATTTTTCAACCGTCACCCATAGAATGACCCACATGTAGGTCAATACATGGAGTTTTTGGATGGTGTTTTCTCTGCGTTTGTATACCGCAGCATCATTTGTCAGGTCCAAAGCAAAGCAATCCCGCTAAGAATCAGCTAAGTGAATTGAAGATACCGATGTGACTCGGATGCGTACAGGGAGTTCTCACCCAGCCATAGAAGAAATCTGATTGCAGAACCTTTGTTGATCGATTTCAGCTCAACAGAATCATCGTATTTCAACCTTGATCATTCCCCAAGTCCTGGTTTTCGTCAACCATTCTGGACCATTATCAAGCAATGAACCATTGTTGGCATTACCATTGTTGGTCATTTTCATGGTTGGATCAATCGTGATATAGCATGGTGACCATTCTCAAGCATTATCATTGTTGGTCACCAACCATTTTGCCATTGGGAAAGTTTATATCATTTTAAACAATCATTGTCGCCCTATACTAGTTGTTTAACCTTCAACCATCATCCTGCCCTTTGACCTTGATTTGCCATCATCAAACCACTTGATGTGGTCAGGCCATGTCCATCTAGGTCCATCCAGGCCTTTCCTTTCGTTGCACGTGTCAATCTCAGGTACGGAGACCATTTCTGGCCTGGTGGATTTGTTGGAAAGCACCGGCTCCAGGTTCGCTGCCTTCGCTTGTTGCTGTTCATCATGTGGGTGAAGAGCCGTGAAAAGCTCCGGCAATGATTGATGGATATCAACTCATTGCTGTATACCGGAGCTTGATGATGTTACAACAGCGATATCAATCAGTTACAACGGGCATGGATACAGACAGTGGATATAATTGGTTGTTTATTGATGTTGTTGGATGTATAGAACTGGTTGTAGGATATTGCAAAATAGGGGTGAAGATTCATGATGATGGTTAGTAACTGAAGAAGCAATGGCGGTAGCTCAGACGTGGTCATGTCGCCTGACATGCGCCACCCCCAAAAAGATGGAATTGGTAAACTGGTTGGTTGATGTAATTCGAACAGGACATCTTTGGTGGATTCTGAATGTCGGTCTCCATGGCTTTTTTTGAGCAGCAGTGGGTGAAAACTCTGGAACTCCGGTGAACATGCCAGCCATGCCCAAAGTTGTTGATAATTGTGGGTGATCATCGTGATCATCTCCGTCGCACCATGATTCCAGTATGGCTTTGGTGACTGGATGACGCTATCAATCAGTATTGACCCTCTACCAATATCAACCATTCTCAACCATTGATCGTTATCCGTCCGTATGGACCGTTACTTACCCTGATTCATTCACCATTTTCAGCCAATATGATTCCTACTATCAACTAATTTCGACTACTCGTAACCATTGTCATCCAATATCAACTGGTGCTGCCCAACTCAAAACGTCACCCTGGAACAACCGATCGGTTGCCATTCGCATCAGAAAGGTAAAGAACATCTTCTCGACTCGACTGACATGGCCAGTTGATGTACAGGCAGTGCTTGTAATTTGTTCGAATTCCTTGATGGGTGTATGGGCCGGTACGGGCACAAGGGGTGCTCCTGACACCTTTCATGTCCATCTCAGGGTGGAGTCAAGAACGAAAGCTGCGAAAGTCAACCAATATCAACCATTACTTCAACTATTACTTCAACCATTACTTCACCATTTGAAACCAATATCAAGCCCCTTTTGCCATTGTCAACCATTTAGCCTATTATTGACCAACGATTGCCATGATCATCGACCATTATTAACCAACCATCCATGCTCAAATCAACCACTATCAAGAATCAATGACAGATCAACCATTATCAACCATTCAACCATTATCAACCACTATCAACCATTACTAGCCACTAATGAACCAGTTACTGTAACCATTAGTTAAACTAGTCATCAGTGACAGATCAATCAGCCATTCCCAACCATTCTCAAGCATTGATTAGGCATCAATTTTCACACGCCAGGACGGGTGCCGTGCTGATTGTGCTCTACGCCGTGGTGGTTCCGATCTTGAAACTGGTTCTCTTGGCGGTGGCTGAAGTCTTCAGGCGCCGCGGCGCTGAGGTTGTCCCTGTTGTACAAGGTGGGCCCCCACTAGTAATAAGTGGTTATAACCTCTAATACTGGTAGTTAACCGTAGTTGATTGAATCAGTTGTAAACCAACTTCTAAGTGATTGGGGATCCACCTTGTAGAGTTGAAGGTCGGATGGTGAGGACCAACAGACAACTGTGGACTTACCATTGGTCAATTGCCATTGGCTCAGTTAGCTACCAAGTATCAACCAACATCAACTAGTGGTGAGTAACAGCTGATTGACCAATGGTTAGTAATTAATCATAGTGGTTGATGATTGATGGAAGTGCATTTCATTCACGACCATGGTTGATAGTGGGTAAGAGCTAATGGCCAATTGGCTGGTTCACGGCCTGAGTGCAACCAACTCTTGCTGGGTGAGGCGTTTTAGTTAGTTTGCTGCAAGCAGGATAAGTTCACAGACGAGTGTTTGGGATGAACCAAGTTGTCTTGTCACTGATTGTTTGAATTTGCGCATGTGAGCAAAGTCTTTGATGCTAACCCTAGTAGTAACAGTCTGATGGGCGGTGAAGATCAATAGGTGTAGCCAACCAGGTTGAACTTGCAGTACTATCAGGATTTCACCAAGAGACCAATGGAAACGCCCACCATCAACTAATGCCTCCCCCATAGTTGTTGACCCACCTTAGTCTAGTCGGGCAACCATGGCTGCAGCCGGGGTACTTCTCTGCAGGTATTCAACGATCCCTGGATGTGCCACCTGGATGCAATGGGAGATCTGTGACACCCCATTTGGGGCTTAGTTTTTGGTCGAAGCATGTCAATCCCAAAGACATGTTGGGATTGATAACAGCATAAGTAGATGCTGATAATGTTACTAATAATGTGATACACATCATAATATCTTTGACAATAGAGATTTGGTAATAGATATGCTATCAAACCAAAGTCATTAATGATACTAGAGAATGAATGGCTGCACCTAGGACTAATGGTTAGCTGCTGGTTATGATTTTTGCACGGGAATCCGGACATGTTATGAATATGATTGAGCTATGAAACACCCTGGAGTCATCATTGAATTTGGTGTTATGTTTGCCAATCCAACTATGAAGGGTTGCTGCAAGATCAACGATGGTTAACACGTGTTGACAATCCAACTTGTTTTTTTAGAACAAGCTGTTGATGATGTTGATTCTGGTTTCATCAATGAATCTCGTGTGTTTTCCATTCTGGACATTCTGGATTGCCAGGATCTTTGTGATTGCGTGTCTTTTCTTTCTCGATCGATGTCTCCCGGTCTTTGAACATGAACTATTCGCACTTTTTTTCCAGAGCCCGTATACGTGCGCGAACATGTGCTCGCTTGAGCGCCGGCCTGAACCCTGGAACTAAGCCAAAAGATGCCAGCAACTTGGTACACTGCTCGAGGTGCAAGCGCCAAAAAAGGCTCTGACAGTCACTTACTAGACAAAAAGTTACAAAAAGAAAAAACTGGAGTAAAACTACCTACAACCAGCTCACCGCGACTCAACTGCCACTCAATGCACTGCCACAACTTGGTACACTTCTCGCGTGTCATATCGTTGGGTACACTTCTCGATATGTCAGTCATCGAGTGTCTGTGCTCTGCAGTCCGATCGCGACTCAAGGGAAACAAAAACTAAACAAAAAATTCACTGCACTTCTCGAGAAATCAAAAACGCAAATCGGCTGACATCTGCTAAGGCCCGAGCTTCGAAAATACCCCAAAAGAATCAAACCAAAACCAAGCAACAGGGGGGGAAAACACCAGAAACAAAAAACCCACCAAACACTACATCAAAAATTACTCGGCACCTTAGTGGCAGACTGGCAAAGTGGCGTGGCAAACCAAACCGTGGCCAAGAACTAGAAATTACGGCACTGCATCACCCTGAGTCACCAGGAACACAAACCCAAAGCAAAGCTAGCCAAAACTGAGGAAACCAAACCATTCAGTCGTGGAGGGGATCTCAGCACATGCAAGAATGACACTTGCCTTGCTTCACAAAGTTCCCCATTCACAACATGATCACAAGGGGTGCAAATTGCCATGGACCACATGGGAATGCAAAGCTGCTTGCGCAACGTGGGAGACCTGCCTACCAAATCTGAGACAAATTAATGAAATCGCACTCAGGCTCACCAGGCTCAGATGTGAATGGAGATGGGCACCAGTGAAAGCATCCACCAAAGCAGTAAACTCCCGTTCTGACACAGCTAAAGTATACCAAGCATCACACCATCGGGCAAAGCTGCACACTGCGCCAGGCCAGGTAGCATTGCACTCCCATGCTTTTGGCTTGGGCATGACCCCCAAGCAAAGCATGAAGCCAAAAACCATGCCCACCAACAGGCCCAGGCACTGCCCTCGACGATCTCAGCGGGGCAAAGCATCCTTCGCCAACTGGAGGACCTTCTGGACAGCCGCACTCTTTCGCGAAGGGACCTCGCGATCTGGAAGACGTGTAGCCAAGAATTGCTTCAGCAGCGGCAAATTGCGGCCATGAAGCTGCTCCTCAACGTCCTGCCAAGTCCGCACTTTGGCCAAGTCAACCAAAGGCGTCACTTCCCCTTCCGACATGAAGGACAACAAAGTCTTGAGGTGAGACTGGCCCTTCGGCGTGAAGTCGCTCAAGGGTTGAGTGGCTGGCTGCTTGGCCGGAGTCACCGGCTCCCCTTGCGGAGTCAATGTTTTCCTGAGCTTCTGGATCTCTGCCATGAGTTTGTCTTCTGTGGCTTGCGCGCGCTCAGAAGACCTTTTTGCCTGTTTCTTTGCTTTCTTTTTCTTGGCAGCGGTTGAACTGGAGGAAACAGATGAACTAGAGGAAGAGGACGAAGAACTAGTCTGACGCTTCTTCTTCTTCTTTTTCTTCTCTTTGCCAGAATCTTTGCCTCTTCGCCTATCTGCATCACCCAGATGTTCCCGCTGACTGCGGTGACTGCCACGACGACGTCTGTCCCGGTCGTGGTGGGAGTATTCCTTGTCGACACCCCGCCCGGCCAGCTCCACCCTCACAACTTGTGGCTGGCCAGGCTGCGTTGGCTGGCGGTGATCTGGCTGTTTTGGGCCCCGGTAATTGCCTCTGCCCCCATACTCTCGGCCCGCGCAAGCAAGGCCAAAAAGAAAGGCCAAGAGCCACCAGCGCATGGGTCAGGCGCCGGTCAAAAACTGCACGGGACTTCTGAACTTCTGAGCAGAAAACCTAGCATGAAAAAGAAGAGTGGAAAGCAGCCACAAGAAGTTTACCAACTTGAGTAGGCGAGCGCTGAGCAACCCGAAACACTGCTTTCCGGAGGTTACTCTTTTTCCAGCCTGCCCTCATGAAATCGCAGAAGAGGTGTACCATTGCCATTGCCAAATCTTCAGGGAGCAATTTCATTTCCTGCCAACGCGCAAGGCGACTTGACAGAAGGCTAAAACCATAGCTGCTACTGGCAGCACAGGGTAAGGGTGGCACAAATTGCTTACGCTTGGCTGTCCAATGAAAGCTCGGCAAAGAAATTGAAAAATCCAGCCAAGTCAACATGCCGTCATCTGTAGGGACTGTTACTTCAAAGGGCACTGAATATGCAAGCTGAACACCTTCTTCGAGGCAGCCTATACACAAAGATTTGCTGACCCAAATCAAATCATCCACGTACCGACCACGGGCAACAGAATGTGACCAAAGCCGATCATCCCACCAGAACTGAGCCTCTCGCCGCCTGTCAGAGCCAGAATTCCAGCAATGTTCTTCCCAGCCCAGTACTGTGGAAGCAGCCGCTTTTGACAACAAACCCCCTATGGGGAGGCCAGTGAAAGACCAGACCTGCGTACCAGTGTGCGCGTAACGCAAGGAACACGCAGCTGCAAAGAGCCAGTACAAGTCATCCAGCAAAAACACTCGGCAACGTCTCAGCGACCGGAAAATGCAACCACCGAAAAAGACCACGCGCCGGCCAATCACTGTAAGGGTAGAATGGCCATCAAGCTTTGCCAGGCGAATCACTTCGTCCAAAGCTGCACACGCCTTGCCAGCCGATACACACTCAAAAAACTGCCCTGCGTCCGCTGTAATAGCTTGAATGTCAGCACACCGACCATGGCACCGATCACACCGTCCAACTTGCCGGATGGCCATCAAGCTTTGCCAGGCGAATCACTTCGTCCAAAGCTGCACACGCCTTGCCAGCCGATACACACTCAAAAAACTGCCCTGCGTCCGCTGTAATAGCTTGAATGTCAGCACACCGACCATGGCACCGATCACACCGTCCAACTTGCCGGGCGGGAAGAAGGCGCACCATATTACGCTCCACTTCACTACGAGCAGACTTCAGTGACCAAACCTCATCTGTCAATAGTATTGTTTGAAGGAGGAACGAGATAGCCCTTCCAGCTTGCCGCCACAATCTTCTGGCAGGCCATTTGACATAGGAGACAATTCGACGCATGCACGAATGCCCTGACTTCTGACAAGTCCGCTGCCGACCATTGGCAAAACACTTCGGCTTGATACTGTTGTAGCAATAAGGCAAAAAACCTTTGCCTGACTTGAGTCCAAATTGGCGCTGCAATCTGGGCGGGACAAACGCAGCCAGAAGCGCAACACACCATGCCTGAGCTTCATCTACTGTCATGTCGACAGCCATCCAAGCACCAGAGACACCAACAAAGTATGCTGCCATCAAAAAATAAGATTTCCGTGGCAGAACCCACTTGTACTGTTTGACCTTGTCATCGGGGCAAATGATGTCCTGTTTTCCAGACTGAAAAGAAGCAAGCACACGCCCATGGCGCGCAGTGAAGTCATCAACTTTGCAGCGGTAACCTTTCCAGGCCCTAGAGCCCTCCAGTCTACGAGCCGCATGCCCACGACACGCCCTGGCAGCTCCATGCGACAGAAAAGCAGCGCTCCAACCTTGCAAGCAATGTTTGATAGAAGCAAAGTCTTCCTGCGGCTTGGTTGGCACCGGCACTTTCCAGTTAGTCTCAACCCGCCGGATACCAACACCGAGCACTGCAGCAGAAAGTTCCGAATCACTGCACTGACGAACTTCACGCCAATCAAAGGACTGCGCTTCACGCGCGCAATTCTGTTTGTCAGCAAATGTGTAGGATTTCCCAACAGCCACCCGAGAGCTTTCAAGCACAAAGTTTCGAACCATCGTGTCCCAGTGGGGTTGCTGCGCAACGCCAACCCGAATAGCTGACTTGACGGCTGGGATGAAGCACTGCTGCGGGACTGTGATGGTGTACCCTGAAGTGGAAGGAAGTCTCCTAGAATAAAGAAGGTCGTCCACATGTTGCTGAACCAATCGCAGGCGGCGACCTGCAAGCCAGAGCTTTGCCTTTTTCCAGAGCAAAATCGCCGAACAAGAAGAACACCAA
>VSDK01027004.1:471098-482996 GCA_009767595.1 Symbiodinium kawagutii | reverse complement strand
TTCCTGCTGTAGGGTCCTTTTGCTGGAGACATTTGTGCCGCAAGCTTGCAAATCTTCTTCAAGAAAGGTCCATGGAGTAGTTGAGGTTAAGAAGAGCATCAGTTGAATTGAACTCTTGTTGAATTTGTTTCTTTTAGTCTCCACTGATCTCTACATGCTTTGATCTGAAACCAGAATGTTGTATACAATATGCAATTCAGAAAACATTCAAGCTCGTACGCAGAACGATCCAAAGATGTCCAAATCGTGCTATATAGTATGCTGCAGTAGGATGTCTCATCCTGAGCTTCAACCAGGGTCAAACAAACTTTTTTGCAGCACCAGATCTCTCGGCAAGGTCCCGACATGTTCGCATATATCCTGCTGGTGCACTTGGTGCGGCTGCTAAACAACGATTCCTTGATTCTGACTGCTGCGCCCCTCGGCCGATGGCTATGTGCCAAACCATTAACCAACGGGCCCCGCCAAAAGATGACCATTTGGCAAGGAAACCATTGGTTGCAATTGGGGGTAGCACTATGAATTGCCACGTACCAGGATGTTAACAATGACGCAATCAGCAAAAGGGTTGATCAAGAGGCTGGAAACTGGAGAGTGGATTGTTTGACCCTGGTTCGTTAGATTGAATGGAGTGTGAAGCATGTCGACAAAAAAAGAAATCCATACATTGCAAACAATTGTTAGGTGGCCTTTGCAAAAAGACGCGTGCAACATCTCCCTGTCGCCAGAACTATCTTTTTCATCCATCCTGACCTGTGCCCATCCCGTGCCATCCCAGGGAACCAACATGGACCAACCATGGCCATCCCCTGGTTGCCATGTGAATCATGGTGTATCCCTAGGAAGCTGGACGTTGGCTTCTCGTGCTTCAGTGCCTTCTGCGTGTGCTCCACCATCTCGTGGCTCGGCACAGGCTGTAGCTTTGAGCCCCGTATTGGTTCGATTAGCGGGTCGAATGCACGTTATTTCCCACAGAATTTCAGGGCTTTAACCTGGAGGCGCATGAATTGAGTTTGAAAACATATTGTGTTTTCTACATGATATGGTTTGTCAACCGTTGCAGCAATTGTATGATACATAAAGCTACATCAATATCAATCAACCCTAACGAGTTGCATGCAAAGTGGTGATTATTCATGAACTAATCTGATTATTTATGATTGACGATGATGGTGGTTAATGAATATCCATCCTTTGATGCTTATTCATCAAAGTGGTAATGATTGTTGGTTAGCATTGGTTTTGACTTTGTCATATAAATCTAATTTGGGTTAATTGATTGTTGATTGACAATGTTTGATTTTGACATGGATCTTGCAGCCATTTGGACATCTACCATTTTGATATCTACCGTTACCATAGTTCACCCATATTCTTGACAATAAGCAACCTATTGGTGAACGTATTAAGCCATTCACCGTATTAATTAGCTGATTTGGCAATTCGTTAGCATTCTGAATAAGCCACCTAGTAATAATGATCATGATTTACCACTATAAATCATTAATGTCCTATAGGTTCCTGGATGGATCACCTATAGCCTATAACCCAAATGATCCATGTATAGCATATTTACCTACATTTGGGTCATTTTAAAGGTAAATGTATAGGTAAATATGCCGCACATGGAGCTTCAGGGTAAAGCCACCTATTAATAAGGATCATGATTTACCATTATTAATTATTATTAATCATTATGAATCATTAATGTCCTATAGGTTCCTGGATGGATCACCTATAAAGCCACCTATCATCATAGCTTCTTCCGGGTCTCCAGCAGATCTCCCTGCCTTCCGACGTTGAGGTCCTTGGGCATTCGCCTCCCCGATGCTCCGGGCCAGAGCTGTAGGACCGCCACAAGGGAGGTTCCTTCAGGCGTGGGGGTTACCCCTGAAGCAACCGGAAATTAGCATTTGGCGAGCTGGGTCAAGCAGTTAACCAACCAACTAATGGTTAACTAGCTGGTTAATGGTTAATAATAGGGAATGATAAGAAACAATCATGGGGGATACATACCAACTATATGGCTATGGGTCAAGCAGTTAACCAACCATTTTTGGGGGATAATAGCCAATAACAATAGGAAAAACAATGGTTCATACCAGGGGAATCAGGGGTACAGGGTTTTGACCCACAGCCGTTGAAGTTTTCACCAGATGAATTTCTGGTTGTTTTCACCATTGTTTCATCGTGGTACAATTTTGTAATGTAGAAAATGCACGGATCACCAACGACCAGCCCATGGATGTTTTTTCCCGCTGGCCTTTCAGGACTGCATGTCTCGGCGGTCAAGCTGTTTATTGGCTTGCGCTGCTTCTCTCCTGTGCCTTCGCTTCTTGGATAATGGCTTAGCGAGGTGGTAGCAGGTCAGCTTGCAGGTGCATTTGTTTGGCGATGGCAACTACCAACCAAGGGTTAACAATATGGGGTAGTGCCTGAAAATAATGTCAACCATGCAAACCTGTTGGATTTGAGTGGGTCTCTATGTTTGCAGCACCAAGTTTTGGTTGGCCGTTGATCAACCGTTTGGTTTTCTGCGAGGCTTGCCTTTTTGCCGTGGGCATCGGCTTGCCATGCATGGCATTGAGGACCCTTTTGTGACCGGCTGCAATCGGTTGTTGCAGCGGATGTGGTGTATATGTATGTATTTGATTGTATTTGTATATGCAGTACATATGCTTACACAAATTATGTAATGTAAGGACGTACACATTTACAAACACTTAGATGCCATTCAAAGTGGTCGATGGATCGATATGTAACTAAATAGACTGATAATTACATGCAATTTGATCATTTGTTAAGGTGTCCAAGTAAAACATGTTCTTTCTTCAAAGCAACTGATTGAATCCCAGTGTCAACATAGATTTGTGCCCCTCGGTCTCGGACAACTCTGACTGGTGAGGAACCTCACATGATCAAACTTGATTGTTTGGCTTATGGGTCAATATTCACCAACAAATTTATTGGGATAAGTTCACCACCAATTTCATCGTGCAAAAACAGCCAGGTTATACTCGGTTCCGATGACTCAGGACTTGTCGAAGGTGGATCGATCAAAGGCTTCAGACAAGCTCGGGGTGGCTCAGGTGAATGGCCTGAAATTTATGGGTGAATCAAAGTTCCTATAAATTTTAGGCTTCCTTTGATGGGGGAACCAGCGGGACGTCTCGGGTGAAGTGACCCACAGCCAGCTCTCCAGCAGCTCACAGGATCGATGAACGGCAGCTGTATCCGCCTAATGGGTCGGTGCCCTACAGTGCTAAACCCTTGGTGGAGGCAAGACCGGTACCGGTGGGTTGGGTGGTTGAAGGGTGTTGATGGTGGTTGGTTGGTTGGTTGGGTGGTGGGCGAGTGGTTGGTTGGTGGGTTGGGTGGTTTGCTTGAGTTTCCTACTCAATGTGTGGGTTGATTGTTTACATGTGTGTGTGTGTTTTATCGGTTTGTTTTACCATAATGCAAACCCCGGATTAATAAGCCCCCGCCACAAGGTCAGCAAGGTCTGACCATACATGAGAAAAAGGGAACCCCCCCTAATTAATCGGCCCCTAGAGAGATGAGAGATGAGAAATGGATAAAGAGATATAAAGAGTATAATGAGAACCATGGGGGTTGAGGATCAGGATCCAGCTCCTAGCCATGAGAAGATTGAGAAGTAATGCAACCAATATACAACCAATAAGGGAACTAATTAAAACAAATTCAAAACTCATTTAAAAACTTCATTGGCCAAAATCTAGGGATGAGGAGGGGGTTGATTAACTTGGGGGGGGTAGGCTGAACTTAGCTTATTAAGGGGGAAATCAGCACCTAATTAACTTTATTAATTGTGGGGGGTTTATTAATCCTACCATGACATTACTCACATTGTCATGGTTTAGCTGGTGGGTCATTTATTTGCTTGGTTGGTTTGTATGCTTGCTCACCAGCATTGTTTTGATTGAGTTGATTGACTATTCGAGACTACCTGACATCGAGTGGATATGATGATTGTGAATAGATAGGAAGGTTGAAGGACCCGGAAGCATCCAGCAATATTTTCTTGCTGCCATTTTGCACCGCGTTTTTGATTATCCGTTCATTCACATCACATGAGCTGCATACCGATTGATGCCATTTGGATCCATTTGGCATGTCCATTAACAGAGTATCCCAAAAGCCCCAACCTACTGGTTTTCCACGTAGACATTGGGACAACCCCATTGGTGCTTGCCGGCTCTCAACGCAGTCCTTGGCGATTCCAGACTTGTTGGCGACTGACATTAGCATTTTCTCTTGTACCTTGTTTGCACTGTGCACTGATTCTTCTTGAAAGTTGTTTGTTTTTAATCTTTGAGTTCATTTGAGTTCTTACATGTTCTTACTCAGTATTTGACCACTGAATAAAGCCATCAACTCATCCTATGAACCCCTAAGTATAACCATTAATTGACCATTGACCATAGGGAGTTCCACTGAGTTCCGAGTTTCGTGGAGAGTGTGTCCACCGACATGGTGTACATCAGCTGGTTGACATCTCAGCGATGTCCCCAACGAAATAACATAACTGTTACGGCTGTGTATACACAGCCGTAACTACCCTGTTTAGTAGTTGGCAAATGTTGCCATGTCGCCATTGAGCATCGCTGAATCAGTATGAGCCATGATGGCCCATCGTTGAGCATGATTTAACCACCGCTAGGAATCATAATTATCGAGTAGTTTGAACCAGGATACGCCATTCTTGAGCCTAATCATCACTATAAGCAGTCTGAGACCAGCATTTAGCATCATTCACCAGCAATTTATCCACTCATCCACACCACTTAACCACTGATGCTAACCACGAACCACTAGTCAGTTCACCATGAATCAGCCTATGAACCACTAAGCAACCATCAACTCATCCCATGAACCCCTAAGTATAATTAATTGACCATTGACCATTGACACTAGTCAATTCACCACTAAGTATAACCATTCATCACCAATTAACCAACCATTCATCGCCCATTAACCAACCACTGCCAAGCATCAACCCATGGCACCACCCGGGCCCCGAGGTACGTCTTGGCTCCTGACCGAAAACTTGATTTCATGTTGACAAAATATGGCTGTTTCTCAAAATAGGGGTACCCCCAAATCATCCATTAGTAGTCATTTACTATTAATAAACCAACCATTTTTTGGGTCCCTTATTTCGAGAAACCACCAAAATAAGAGCAGTCTCTTAAGGTGACTGGTTGGAGACGACCAACAATACTAGGAATATGGTGGTTTCTCAGAATAGGGGACCCAAAAAATGGATGGTTTACTACTATAAATGGTTAATAATGGATGATTTGGGGGTCCCCTATTTTGAGAAACACCCATATACATAATGATGGAACGGTCAATAATAGGGGATAACAACTAGCAACTATAGGGATCTATGGGGGATATATACACAGGCTATATATGGCTATGGGTCAAAATTAACCAACCAATAATGATGGATAATAACCAACAGAACCATAGTTAAAACAATGGTTAATGATGGGGGAACCAGGGGTACAGGGTTTTGACCCATAGCCATATTATGTGGTTGGTAGTATATACATAATAATGATGGTAGTTTATGGTAGTTGACAATGGTAGTTATGATGGTTTTTGCTGGTTTGTAACAGAGGATAGTCGCATAGTTATAATGACTAATAATGATTGAACATTATAATGGTGAATCAGGATTGACAATGATTAGTGATAAATTATAATGATTGATACTGTCGAGTTTATTAATGACTAATTTCTTTACAGTTCTTGAGATACTAGTCATCCAACCAAAGCATGAATTGTAGGACACGAATTAAGTGATCCTATTTCTACCCTTCCGGAATCACATATTCTGATCAGTAATATCCAATAGGATCATCAGTAGATACCATTGAATTATTATGTATTATAGTTGCACGTGTTTTCCCCAAAGATGCATAGGCGATAATTGATGTAGCATGTCCAAGCAACAAGCAGTGAACAAATGACCACATCCAACAATCATCCTACTGAAAATAATATGCTTACAAAGCCCATAGACAGCAAATCAGCAGCTATGCACGTGTTAAGGGGTTGCTTTATGTATCTCAAGCCCATTCCAAAGCATGAAAAAACATGCACAGATATAGACAAACATGGCTATAGGTCAATATGAACCAACCGACAAATAGGTGAACATCCCAGCAGTTCGACTAGTGACTGGTCATTTCTGGGATGTTCCCAGCAGTACCAGGTTTTGACTCGCAACCAATATGAATGACAATCAGCGATCATATTCAAAGTGCGCAGTGACAATCTACCCGCTTCCAATTAGCTGACGTCTTAAAAGCCTCTCCCCGTTTAGCCCAAAGCCCATAAACTCTTCAGTAGTGTTCACCAGGGTCAACAGCCATGTCAAGCAACACTAATGTAGCTTGACTCAAGTGGTTTTGTTGTTGCTCAGATTTTATCTTGAAGACAGGCTAACACCATGGACATAGTGACATAGATCTTATCTTGAAGACAGGCTAACACCACGGACGTAGTGACATTGACGCTTGGAAAGCGCAATGCTTACGCAGACATTAGGCTATCAAAAGCATTGCAGACTTATGCAGACTTTATAGTCGGTACTATTATTGGTGTGCTCAAGTCCGTTTTTTTTCCATCTCGAAAACGGCTCCACATGTTGCAGATGATACGTTGACATATTATTCTTCGCTTGCGTTTGCGTGATCCTCAGGCTTTTTTTCATTGGTGATGTTTGGTTTCTGCGTCATTGTCCGGGAACCCAGTGGGTACACTCCAGTAAACTAACCTCGAAGTGCAAGATCGATCATTTTTAGCCAGTTACATGTAAAATAGATATGTGTGTGTGATGTTTTGTTTCCACGCTAGTTTACCAGAGAGGATTTTTTGGGTGTTGGGTGCTGGTGAGCCAAAACAGAGGGCGAGAATCGGTGCAGACCCTTGATTGATCTACTGTCTTGCTATGCATATTCTGATAGGGGATGGTCATCACAACGAAGACTTTCAAAATCTGAATCACTAAAAAAAATCCCAGCGCTGGACCTGTCTCTGTACGTTTTGTGTATGTTCTCACCGGGCTGCAGGTGGACAGGTATAGCTGCCGGTGGAAACTGATGGCCCAATTCTTTGCGAGCTAAGCTGCCAGAAGTACTGGCAATCTACATGACCATAGCTGGCTCCAGCAAAAGCGCATCGAAATTCTGGATATGGCTGTGGGTCAAAACCCCGTACCCCTGGTTCCCCTATCATTAACCATTGGTTATTAACCACCATTATTGGTTGGTTAATATTGACCCATAGCCAAGTAAAAACCCTGAGGAAGCAGGCAATCAGATTCTTCCAGGTGCTCACAAGCCCAGTATTCCAATCCCACTGCAGTCTCCCTCTGATCCATCGCCAGGTGTTGACAACTGCAGATGTTCTGCTGCTTCTCCTGTCGGCCAAACGCTTATTCCAGAAGCAGGTCTGCAACTGCTGTGATGGGGCTGGTGGGGACATCATGCTTTTATGGGCTGGTCAGTAAGTACTGAAGTACTGGTCAGGGTGGCTGCAAATGGCTGCTGCCTAGAATTGGGTGTCCCTGTTATTATTTGAATGTACGGATTGATATGCGAAGCTGTCGCGGTGCAGTCGAAATGGCGGTGCACCACTTGGGAACCCTGCCACTGCGAAATTTGACATGATGAATCCATCCTCGATTCACAGATACCAGGGTTGCCTTGACGTTTGATGTAGCCATTTGGGGATACACCGGCACGAATGCAAAGAATACGAAGTAATTTCCAGTCAATCAGATACCCCGCATCCAACTCTGAGGGATTCGGTCCTATTTGCTTTCAGTCGACTGTGCTGTAGGTTTCTTATATTTGTGCTGTTTTCATGTGTGCATATCATTGAGCGAATATCATTCATCAACCATCCAACCGACCATCTACTAAGCAACCATGAACCATTACTCTTGGTATATCCCCTATTCTTGTTCATTATCCCCTTGTTACATAGTTATTGAATATTGTTAAGCCAACCATCAAACATTCATCCTCCAGTCGCCTTTAGCTTGGTCTTGTCTCACAGGAAGCCGTACCTCTCAGAGATCAGCGTCCGTGTCCTTTCTACGCATGGGCGCCTTGGTCACAGTCACGACACAAGGGCGCGCGTTTGCGTCGCCAGAGGTGGGCGGTCCGATAAGTAACAAGGTATGATCCACACAATGAGCCAGAAATGAACATGTGTGTGGATCATTTCTGGCAAATTGGCTCGTTAATAATGATCCACACACCGACAAATTAATAATGAACATTTCTTCGAGGTTTTGTCAATCAAGAATTGATTTGTCGGTCAAATCTTGAAGTGGCAGATGATGAATGATTGGGCATACGTACAGGAAGTAGACAATAGAAAAACTCCTGCTGATTTTTCTCGGGTTTCTACTGCTTGCTTGGTTGGTAACGGCCGTGTCGCTACGTCAGTCCCTACTTGCCAAGTGCCAATCACACGGGATAAGTTGTTTCATCGCTGCAGTTCTTGACGATCACTCTACGTATAGCCTGTTACATTGTTTGTTGTTTGAACCTCGCTAGTACAGTAGGGTTTGCTACCTGTGGCTATAGTACGATGTTTGCTGCTTGCAGGTATTTGGCCAAAAACCACTTGATTTAGGGCCAATTTTGGGCGACGGGTTGTCCCTTCAATGTGCAACATTGTGCAACAAAGCTCGATTGTCCAAAGCTGTGAAAACTCACAGGTGATCACAGGCGCGTTTTTAGTCCCACGCTATGTTTGAAAGCACCCAACCATAGTTGTTCCATGTTTTTGTTTCCTTTGATACTCCATGCTTCTCGCATGTGCTTGACATCATTTGGGGGTTGATCTGGCTGCACTCCCCTCAACAACTTGACCTGCAAGGATGATCAGCTCGGGAGGGTATGCCATCGTCCCATGGTATTCCATGAGTTTCCTCCAAGAATCTGATTCCGGGATGGTTGTTGGGGGATATCCCTTTGGCCAGCTGGGGGTGGAAAAAAATGTTGAATCTGAGCGGAGCTCAAATCTTGCGAAGCTCCGGCTGGCTTGGGGCTGGGAGCGATTCGGAGCCAGGGGTATCCTTGTAGCCGTTTCAAGGGCCTTTATATAATACAGGGGAGCCATGTGGATCCACTTGGAGCCACCAGGAGTGCAGGATCACCAACTGGTGGCCCGGATGGATTACCCCTGGAAACTGAGGCGAAGATCATCCGGAAGTTGGCCATGCTAGATGTGTCCATCATGGGCGTTTATGCGGCTCAGCTGGATTCAGCAAGACAACGGTGGGGAAAATCAGGGGATCATAAGCAACAAGTTAATGACTAAGATACCCGATGGTACCTCCTGGCTGACACCCTGAGGCTCCAGCCCAAAAAATTATCTGCAAATTACATTGGGAACCTTGCGCCATCAAATTATCCAAACTCCAATGTTGTAAAGCTTTGTGGTTGTGCCTGAATTTTATCCACCGATGCGTGGATGATAAGATACACAAATTGTCGTTGGTGTTAGACCTCAGTCCCAAAGAATTTTATCCAGGGGGATTTTGGCTATGTTGAGCCATTTGGTTGTCAATTGTGGATTGTTTTTTTAAACTTATGTTCTATCGGTGTCTGGTGCTCCAGGCTAGCCCGCAGAGAAATTTAAGAACGCAAGCCTGCTGAGATCCCAGTAGTAACCAATTATCAAAATTATCATGAAGCTCATTCAGGCATCTCAGGATGATCATTTCCAAAAATTGACTCGGCGGAATCACTTTTGGACCTGTGGGTTTTATTCTGCGATACTCGCCTGAAAATTAAGATGGCTGGATAGAATTTTGGGGTTGACCCCAAATTTTAGTCTCTCTGGGACCTTGTGCCGAAAATTTATCCAACCCTTGTTTTTGTGTAGGTTCAAGGTTTTAGCTGACTAAGACCGGGGCCTGAGACTAAAGTTAGGTAGCGACGGAAATGACTAAGCATGATACTGAACATGGTTAAACAGCTACTAGTTGGTGGTTTGATCAACGAACATGTTTGATTTTCCTAGTCATGATGCTGGTGATTGCTTTGCGACGGGTAGAGGTTGTTGCCACCAAACGTGCCGCAACACTACACAATCATTTCGTCAAGACATATTGCTTCATTGCTATGTGTCTAGATCACCAGGTGTCCCCATCTATCATGTCGCTGGTGCAACGATTGTGATGATACTTCGCAAGAAAACTTTGCCTTCGATCTCCAGGGATCTTGATTGATGAAGTCTGAGTGATTGAAAGCGCCCATGGGGCGATGATGGTTGGGATGATGCTTGGTGAACTGATGATTGATTGATGGCTAATTGGTGGTTAGCACTTCTCAAATTGTTGCCCTCGATGCTTCAATTGATCAAGTGTTTGAGTGATTCAATGTTCGATTGGTGATTAACCCTCAATTTCATTGCGGAGTGAGTGATTCAATTGATCATTAATCCCTCAATTTGATTGGTGATTCAATGTTTGCGTTGTCCATCCTGGGATGATTCGTAACACGACCAGACTGTGGCGCTGCTCACCTCGCAGCATGCCAGTGATTGGTGCTCCAGCTGAGCGGTTGAGGACAGATCCCCAGCTGAGGATCGATGCTGTTAACAAAGAATCGCCCAAGCTTATCAGGATATCCAGTTGATATCCAGCTGGTATATCTTGTCATAACTATAGTAGTTGGGTGTGAAATTTCACCTTTGGGATATCGATATGCGCGTTGCTGGTAGCTGAGACAGCTATAAGGTTCAACCATGTTCCACCCTTATAGGACCTGCTGCAACTTGCAAATGACCTCTGTTGCTTGGTTGCTTGCTTGCTTCCTGCTCTCTTGCTTGCTTGGTTGGTTGTTTGCTTGGTTGCTTGCTTGCTCGGTTGATTGGTCATTTGGTTTAGGATCTAGCTTCGTAGAAGGTGGTTCTTTCACAATGAACAATACTTGCAACACTATCAAGGGATATCAAGGGCCCTAAGTGGATTCCATGTTGTGGTCCAGTGAGGTTATCACCTTCTGCATGGGCATCTACAAAAAGCAGGGCATCATCGTGTCCACTCGAGAAGGACGGGCATTGATCATGACTCTAATTGGCATAAGTTCTTCTGGAGTAATTGGGGCTGTTGAGGCACATTGAGAGAAGGATGTCTTGAAGAAACTACATATGTGAACGGTGTTACTCAATTGGTCCGCCTATCTACGAGGATTGTTCATTCCTACATTGGGCACCTGCGTGAACGTGTTTGCAACATGTCACGATGAAAACACCTGATGTAGCGTATGCACATGCATGTCCTTAGCCATTGCTTCTTACCTCAAGTTGGCTTTCTTGATATAGATATGGCAGCGGGATGCAGCTGGTCAAAACCAGGTACCCCTGGTTTTTGGTGATTAACCATTGTTTCCCTTATTATTGTTGGTGATTATCCCCAATTAGTTGGTTGGTAATATTGACCCATAGCCATATGAATCATGATGAATCCGCCACTGTTTTCATACTTTATTCAGCAGTAGTGGTTCGGACCACTCTCCTGGTAGAGCATATCAAAGATAGATAGTTTTTTTGTTAGACATATGATAGTCCACATCATTTGCGTCAATAACCCTGGTTGAATGATGGTTGATGGTTTGCTCAAGATGATCAACTACAGGCTTGGCCATGATGATCACACATGACCTGGAAATGCAACTGCAAATCATCAAAATTGAAAAGCATAGTGTTGGTACCCCACTCTGTGTTTGTTCACTACTTGAAGATATAGTTGATACATCACCATATTGTTATATATGTGTGATACATTTGGTGATGATATATCCCTGCTGCAAAGAACTGCACGGCACCAGCATGACATGAACC
>VSDK01027004.1:459525-471088 GCA_009767595.1 Symbiodinium kawagutii | reverse complement strand
CGCAGAGGTCGCTCACACCTTGCTCTACTGGTTGGTCTCAGGCGGTCAGCGTCACCTGGGATCCAGACTCCACACTGGACTGGTGTAGATTTGGATACTGGGAATGTTTGGAGAATAGGTCACCAGCAATTGCGGGACAGGTGACTAACGAATCATTGTTGCGATGTTCAGTTTGGCGTCAGGCCAAGCATAAATGACTCTAGGGAGCTAAAGTCGCTCTATTCTCAAAACCTGACATGACTTCGGGTGCACGGTCTTGGCACAAATTGGACGGAAATATCGCCAAACAGTTTGTAAACACAATTGGGCAAAACTGGGGATGGGAAGTAACAATACCAAATTGACCAAAAGATATGTGATTTTCTTTATAATTATAGACGGTAAGAAGGGTGAATGTCTCATACTATGCAGCAGGTCATGGTTGACAGTCAATGGGTATAAGGATGACTGGTGTGCGATGTTTATGGTCAATACTAAAACATTATGAATGATTCTGCGCTGGCATAGGCCCTGACCCAAAACCCACTTAAAAAGCCTGGGGTGTTTGTTCCAATCCTATGGTTGCCATGGGATGTCAGTGTCGCAGCCAGGAGCTGTTGAGGCGCAAGAGGAAGAAGCTGAGCGGGCTCTGTACGACACTGGGCAACGGCAATGACCTGGGGAAACTAGAGACATCATGGTGCAGCTGGATCTTTTCCTCCATCCATTTTGTTAGATTTGATTCAATCATACCACAATTTCATCTTTTATGCGTAGGTTGCAGTATTGTAAGATGCATCAAACGATCGTCAAAGCTGATCATATGGTCGTTTTCAGGCAGGGCTGGACCAAGTTTACCTCCCTATATGCAAAATCCAAATGCAATTGAATAATTCAACAGTACGCCTATCCCGAAATTTGTTAAGCTACCAGAACTACTAAAACCAAAACCTTCAGTTTGACAAAGTTAGACTCACCGTTAGCTTACATAATTTTAATCGTTTCCCCATGTGGCTGTGGGTCAAAACCCTGTACCCCTGGTTCCCCCATCAATAACCATTGGTTCCCTTATTATTGGTTGGTCATTATAAGGCATATTAAGGCATTATTGATGGTAAATATTGACGAATAGCCATGTTTCCCTGAGCTCACCAAGGAGTACAAGATGGCAGCTGTCGAAGAGGTGGACGGGTCGCCATTGAAACGAGCGCTAGACGCAGCTTGCTGCAGCTTCACCCGGTTCTTCAACAGCCCCGGTGGGTTGGCGAGGGCATTCCCCGGCAGCCCTGTGGCCGCTCCCTAGCCGTTGAGCCTTTGGAGTTTCATGTTGGGGTTGACCCTGTCAGGGTTGACCCTGAGGTATGAAAGCCAGTCATCAGAGAAGAAAACACCACAGAAGCCCAACAAACACAGGTGTTTTTCTGTTGCCCGCCTTATGTTGCAAGAAATTCATGAACTCTGAAGGAGTTGAGTAGTGACTCGAACAACTGCTGGTGCATGAAATGCTGTGATGTTCTCGTTGTTCAGCCCCAGCTTCCCTTACCGGATGCGTTCGAAGCTACAGGCTGACCCTATTCTGCTAACGTCCATTTCGGCTTTGACCTTTTTGCTCAGCTTGAACCCGTGAAAGCGTTGGCCACTGGATCCTCCCTTCAGCCGAAACGCATGTTTCCGAGCATGTGTCTTATCATACACCTGAGCCACCTAGCGTGGTGTATTGCAATTAATGCGCCTTGAGTGTTCCTGTACTGATTAACCACTCATGAGTGCTTGTCTTTTCCCATTGTTCGTTGACATTGCTCATGTTGCAAAGCTGAGTCTTCATGCTGTTTCAATTGACTTTCGTATCAACAACAATGCCCTTCAGTACCTCCCAATACTTCTGCAATTTTCAGTACCAGCAATGTTCATAGCCAATGAGCATTCAAAGCAATGCACGGCGCGATCGTGTACTTAGTTTGCACTGCTGTCGCGCCTATCGCAAATCATCGCAAATCACTCACCGCCCATCTTTGGAAAACGAAGGTGCTGTTGGATGTTTCGATGGTGCTGTTGGATGGTTCCTGAGATTGGTGCATTGTTTTGAAGATTTTGAGGATCAAATCATACCACATAAAAACGGATTAGATGACACGGCCATATTATGTGGTTGAGCATCGTCAGTGTCAACGCAGTAACTTAGTACTTGGTTTGTTAACTTGTTTAATGATGTTAGTGAATGTCATCATCGGGGGGTTCACATCACTAACCAGGTAACCAGTAGCCAGGCACAAAACGGGATCATCCTCCAAGTGGGCCATGCCATTGGCCCAGGGGACTCTTGAAGTAGCCACTGCACAGTGGAATAGGGAGGTGACTTTCCACATGCACCATGCTTTGATCCACTGACGATTGATTGAGGTACCTGCTGGTAAGCTAACCAGGAAATTTAAAGTTACAGTTTTTGAATATAGGTAAATTATGTATTATCTATTGTGGATTTTCCATTGTCTTCGTTTAGAAGAGAGTAGCTTGGAGAAATGATGATCTCCGATGCCCGCTACACCCAAGCAAGAGCAAACTTTGGATTGAGCATTGGCGACCTGGTCTTTGGAAATACACGTCCGAAACAACCTGTTGTTCCATAGGTGTTTTTTGCGGTGTGTCGGTGTGATTCATTTTGGTCAGGAAATTAAGTGTTGTTGCCACACTTTGGAAAGCCACCATGGATCCTTCCGTTGTTTTGCAATTCATTAATTACTGGTAGTTTGGAGCAATATCTTGCAGGAGCATTTCAATGTCCGCACGTATCCACCGTTTCGTTGGTTGATGGGATTGATGGAGACGTTTTTTTCCACACGACAAGGTATGGGAGGTTGGCTTTGAATGCGTGAGTGAAGAGATTCAAGACATGCATTACTTGTGGGCTCAAGAATTTGTTAGGGCTACTGGATATGAAGGGAGGAAGGTGGCCATGAATCAAGAATGATCAAGACCTGAAAACAGTATCAAGCGTATTGAAAGGGTTTGCCAGAAGCAGCCAGTGAATTGAAGTGGGTTTGCATGGTTGTGAACGATTCTGGCTGCGCTTACTGTATCTTACTGTACTGCATGAGATCCATGAGAAAAACACGTGGAAGACCTTCAAAGCCTTCTGCACATGACAGGCATTGAACCCCTGATGACTTGATTTGTTTCATTTGCTGTGATCACATCAGCCCACAGGGTAGGATTCCGCATTGGCGTAGTGAGAATCCATCATTGCAATTGCCATTTTCAGCCGTCGTTTTCATCATGGCTGCTTTGCCCAAAGTGAAGCTTTCAGCGCGAAGCCTCAGTAGCAAGTCTAGTGGGTGCTTTGATTGGCATGATTTATTTTCTCAGATGTATTACCAAATGGTTGGTTGATGTGGTTGACTTATCAGTTTGTTGAACAAATGATAACAAATAGTTGGTTGACAAGAAAACCACCTCCGAACTAACAGGCTAGTTCAACCACCCGCAATTACCTGAGAAGTCCCACCAAAACACGAGAAATGGCTGTGGGTCCAAACCCTTAGTCCCCCATGTTCCCCCATCATTAACATGGTTTTCCCTATGAAATTGTTGCTTATTATCCCCTATTGTTGGTTGGTTAACTGCTTGACCCAGCTCGCCTTAAATGACAGTCCAACTGGGCACCGGATCGCGTTTGCGCCGCGCCCAGGACCTTCCCTCGGCGGAGAAGGAGAGGATGCTGGCCTTTCTGGTCGCCAACCAGGCCGCGGATCCAGCGGTGGTTGCTGGCCCGGGGGAGACCCCAGGAGCAGCCCCCAGCAGTGGTGTAACCGGTAGCAGCCAGGATGACCTTCCGAATCCAGCGAGCCCGCAGATCAGTGGATCAGTTCGTCAGTTGTGCAGACTTGATGTGGGCCTTGGTTGCATCCTCGTTCCAGATGAATGACAGTAATCTCATGATATTATATCCCTATGAATGATATATCCCTATGAATGGCCGGCAAATCATTGCGCATATCACGTCCAGCATTGACATTCACGTTCCCTTTGCAATGAGCTAGATGTTCAATGAAAGTACTTGCCATCCAAATTCATCCTATCACTGGTTCTTCGGTGGCTGCCCGCTGCATGCTCGCTGCTTTCACCCCGTCCACTTCAAAGGCGGTGGCAGACAGACTTGGGTAAATTCCAACGTTGATAGAAATCGTGCATGCGAGTTGGTGATATCCCACGACAACGCTGCCGTTTTTGTTCACAACGTACCGTGAATCCTGCGCAGCAGGGTTGCACCAGGCCGCAGGTGGCACCTGCTATCAACTGTGATGGCTGATGCTTAACAACCATAGGTGTACATAAATTCCAGTTTGGTCGGCTGATCCATCCTAGCCTAGGAAGTATGTATCATGTACAATTATGGCTGTTCAATCACAAGCCCATGAACATGTTGCTCAAGAGTTTCCTTGCTTGTTTCTATCATGGGCTTCAACCAATGGTCGTCGAAACCATTTGTGGGAACAAAAAATGCCCGCAATGCTACAACCTGGGACCGGCTTCACTATGATGAAAACATTTGAAAACCATAAACCACTACTATTACCATTGATGAAAACCATAAACAATAACTATTGTGGTTGATGAACTAACCCCATCTAACCCCCATAAACAATATGCTTGTCAATCAACCCCAGCCATTGGTGACCTCAGCTGCCATGACAGGTGGATTTCAAGCCAGACCTTTCTGGGAACTTCACGGCCACAGTGAAGGTGCTAAGACCACAGGACCGGAGCTGAGCGGAGCTGAGCGGGGCCTGGGCGAAGGGTGAAGGCTGTCGATCTTAGTAAACCTGGCTGTCTATGGTGGTTTCGCAAGTCATGGGGGTACCCCAAAGCTATGGTTGGTTTACTGATAAGTAATGGTTGATTTGTTGATGATTTGGGGGGTTCCACTGGTGAATCACCAGCTATTTGTTGATGAATCACCAGCGATTAGGGCTTTGCCACCAGGTTTAATCATACCTAAGGCGGGAAAGCCTATATTTGATGATGATTCCTAACGTTATTAATAGGGCTTTAGCCCTATTAGTACTGGTGGTTTCCATATTTTCATAGGGCTTTGCCACCAGTGATGGTATTCTAGTGAGTTCACTAGATGTTATTGTTGTGGATATTGGTCTTTGAAGTCTGCAACATGTAGATCCAATCTATTATACATAACTATTGGTTGAAACACATGTTCCACACCCAATTTGTTACCAATCTATGTGTTGAAACACATGTTCCAAACTGTAACAATATGTACTGTCTGTCAATTGAAATTGTTTGCAATGTGGATCTGTGGTGTCTAACTCAGGGGTGCGATTTCATGCGTTTGTCAGTAAGTGGAAGTGCTGCGGTACCGATAGTTTCAGACTGTCAATTTCGGATGTTCCATGATTCATGTATTCGTTTTGATGAAAGCCAATTGATGTTTAATAGTGAGGAATGGACCAATGTTTGCCATTCCAAGCCATTATTGACTATTAGATATACGTAATCTTTGTCCAACAGTCCTTCGAAGTGCGATTTGACACAATGGAACATCCCTCCAGCAAAGAAATTAATCAGAAATTCTTCATTAATAGAGACCACTTGGAGAGAGTAAACAACTCATCATTTGCATCAGTCCATGAACCATTTATCAGTGTGAACCGTTAATCATTATTAACCATAACCAAGCATAATTTACGTTAATCAATGTCAATCATCAGTTGATTACCAATCAAAATCATTGACTACCAATCAACTATAGACTATATAGTCAACCGATGTTATGTTACTCATTGATTACCAATCAACACCATTACCAACTATCATTAATTGCTAATTATTAACCATACCAACCATCTCTATATATGCTTAATTCTCAATCATTATAATTGTTAATTATAACCATAATCAACCCATCACCACTACATTTGTTGCTTCAGCTTCCAACATCTCGACCGTCCGTCCCAGTCCTGACCCGATCACCTGGGGCCCCGCGCGAAGGCTCCCAAGATGGCGAGCCCTCCTCCTGTGAAGCTGTCCGTTGCGCGACCTGAAAAGATGGCAGGATGTCCCATGCCCCAGTTGTCCTTGGCAGCGGGGGGATGGTTGGTTGATCGGTGCGTGGGTTGGTTGGTTGGTTGGTTGGTTGGTTGGTTGGTTGGTACAGCAAGTGTAGAATCTTCAAGATACAGCATAGAACGCCATGATCCACAATGGAAAGACGTATATAGTTGACAACTGAGGAGTTTTCTTGTTGGCTTTTGACATTACTCATGTAACTTTTACTTCCAAAGCAGTGTGCTAACACTTTGGTTTTGTCGTGTTTAGCAGCTTAGCATCTTTCCATCATGGGCAGCCCTATGGTGGTTGGTTACAGTACTTATGGTGTTGATTTTAGACAACAACCAACTCAACCAACCCATCCAATCCAACGAACCCAGTCCAACCTAGTCCAACCCAGTCCACCCCAACCGATCCAGTGAGTCCAACCCAGTGCGACCAACCGCCACTTCAACGGGATCTTTAAGCTGTGCAGCTGTCAGGGGAGAAGTCTGCCAGCAGCACACCCACCACAGTGCCAGAGGAGTGTCTCACAGTTGTGGTTATGGTGGGTTTGTAGTGGCTACTGTTGGTCAATGATAGGGAATAATCACCAGCAATAGTGGTTAAACAACTACAATTGATGGTGTATTGCTATAAATGTTTGATTTGTTGAATAAACTTGGTGATTCGGGGGTCCCCTATTTTGAGAAGCCATCGTTGGTTGAATGCTGGTTCAATGGGGTTCTAAATGGTTGTTTCATCAGGCTTAGCGATGGTCACGTGATGGTTAAAGGTTTGCTCCTTTTAGACCATGATTGTTTATAATGATGTTTTCTTATTGGTTGATGATTAGCTACTGTTTAGGTTGCCGTCATAATGATGCTTCATGATGGTTGTTAATGGTCATGGTAGCCTCCGGCAAATGATGAGTTGTTTGGTGCTTTCATCGTTGGTATCAAGGTATCCCCGCTCCATTCGGTTTCTGGGGTATCGGGAGGGATTCATTCCTGGGAAAGCCATGGGTTTCCAGGTGTGACCTTGGATGGTTGAGCCACGAGCTGAGGTGCTCCCAGGGTTTTTTTATTTAGTAATGATCTGGGGAGTAATTAAGAAGGAAGTGGTGTAGGAATCTGGGGAAGGAAAAGAGATGGATCCAGGAAAAAATCACAGCCCCTTGCTAAAAAGCTGTTTTCATCCAGGAAACAATATTTTTCCCGCTGTAGGTTGCCTCCTTAATCAGTAATGATCTCGGGAAGTGGTGTAGGAAAAGAGAACAGAACCTGTGAAACAAATGGTGCTATAAAGCTGCATTATATTTACTTGATTAGTGATTTCATTGGGAGTGTAGTGACCTTTGAACATCATGCTTTTGAGGTTTCACTAGAGTTGACACAACGCACGAGAATGGTTCAAAGCACCAGTTGGCTGGT
The DNA here is from genome assembly GCA_009767595.1 of Symbiodinium kawagutii. Taxonomy (NCBI): domain Eukaryota; class Dinophyceae; order Suessiales; family Symbiodiniaceae; genus Symbiodinium; species Symbiodinium kawagutii. The sequence goes on along the minus strand of VSDK01027004.1, from coordinate 463,634 downwards.
TGATGGTTTTATGTTCCTGGATGGGTTTCTAGATTTGATGAGAAGTGGTACTGTACTGGTATTGGTTTATGATTCATGGACAATAGCATCGCTACCTCGTGATCCCTAGTTTTGATGTAGCTGTATCATCACGTATCCTCAGCATTTTCCATGTAGGAGACTATCTCCGTACAGTACCCAAGTATGTAGGTAATGCCAAAAATTATTCAACATAGGTATATTCTACACGTTGCGTTTAATCACATATTCTGAACTAATATATATATATATGCATCGATCTAGATACATGGATTGATCTTTAGTTACATACATACGTGTATATATGATGTTATATTTGCTTTACAAAGATAGATAGATAGATAGATAGATAGATAGATAGATAGATAGATAGATAGATAGAGAGATAGATAGATAGATAGATAGATAGATAGATAGATAGATAGATAGATAGATAGATAGAGAGATAGATAGATAGATAGATAGATACAGTTTACCCGCCCATACAGATATACCTTTAACACATATACACATGTAGCTATTACTATGCTGTATTTTTAAACACGTATACACATGTAGCTACGATAAAAACATGCTTACCGACCCATTTAAATATATGATAGAATATAAACCTTTAATACAGCTACATGCTATATTGATCTATGTTGTTGTTCTCGTAGCTGTTTCTATCGCTCCCTCGCCGCAAACAGCTGGGTGCAGGACCCTGTGGCCGGTGCCGCCGCGCCCCTGGCCGCGGCTGTGGAGCTCAAGAAACGGCCCCTTGGGCATGGTGGATGGGTGGCCAACTAGGCCCGAGGTGTTGATGGGATGTGGTGGTTTGTGATATGAATTTCATGATGCTCAATGATGGTTGTTGATTTTCAGCGGATTATAGTGGTTTATAGTGCTTAATTAATTATTAACGTTGGGGAATGATGGTCAATCGTGGCTAGTTAGTTTTGTAATGATGGTTGAACAAGTGAAGGTTCATGAGCTGGTCATATGGCTGGTAATGATTTTTAAGGATTGTTGAACTTGTTGTTGGATATACTCAGTGTATTATGAACAACTTGTTGCTTAGCAATGATGGTTTATGCCTACTTTATGTTGTTTTTTCAGAGGCCATGGAACCCACCACCACTGGTAGTGCCGAGCGACTGCCTTGGCGCCATGTTGGAATAAAATGTGCCTACAAACAGCGGTTGTTCACGGCTAATAGGGAATGGTTAACGCAAGGGCTACAGGTCGCTCATCGTCAATCACTGTAAATGTAGCCAATGGATTGGATAAACACTAAATCGTTTTTGTCTAATGATGGTTACGGGTAGATGAACCAATTTTGAAGAACAATTTGACTGTTTGGTAAATCAATGGTCAATCAATAGTCCATAATTTCATGCTTAAAGGTTAGTCAATGATCAATCAACCAATGATCGGTAGTCTAATTGAATATGAATGAGTGGCTAATAAGGGTGCAACCAAAGATCAAGCGAGCATGGCTATGGTTATCAAGTATGGAAAAGTAAAAGGAATTAGCAAACTAGAATTTGTAGTCATGGTTGATGGCTGATGGTTTACTGCGATGGTCAACGGTGGTTATACAATGATAGATATTGTATTGTAACAATACCCGTTGATGCCAGTTGACAATGGTTCATGATGTTTGATGATGGCTGACAAGTTGATAGAGGTGAACTATCGTTGGGAATGGATGCTGAAGGCATGTTAAGAATGGTTGATGGCGTGCCATAAAGGGCTACAGCCAATGATTAAGCAATGATGGCTTCTGATTCATGAACGGTTGATCATCTAATAAGTGATGTTGATCAAAAAGTTATCAAGGATAGTGTGGTTACTGTTTAGTTTGACGACCAATGTGGGTATCACCCTGAGGTAGAACCGACCATTCGTGAGGGTAGAACTCATTTCTGGTTCACAACAATGGTCAACGGCTATACTTGACAAGCACTGACAATCACTATCGTTGAGAACCAATGAGTCACTATGGTAAATGACTATATGTTTGATAACTACTGTAAAGAATTCTGCTTGAGAAATCTGGTTGATCTCTACGGTAAACAACTATGGTCAAAGACTACGTGGTTAATAGCTAATGATTTAAAAGTACGGCCAAGCACCACTATAGATTGACGCAAGTACCAGGAGTTGAGATGTCGTGATAGTACCGCTACCAACAAAGTGGTAAACTCTCGCAGATTGAATTTGGTGCGCCCAAGGAATCAAACACTTTTGAGTTTGGTTTTAGTCGGTGCCACTGGTACATTTTGTATCAAAAGGGTTGTTGGATCTGCCAATATTTTGGAATCATGGCGAGCATTGGATTTTCAATTTGCCATTTTATGAATCAGTCATTATCGGTATACCTCAATAATTGAGGTTGTCAGGAAAATGTCTACACAAAAGGGATCGCGAAGGCAATCGCGAAGGCACCTCTGACAAAAATTTGCTTCGCAAAGGCACCCTTTGCAGAAAAATGGCCTTCGCGAAGGCATCGCGTAGGCTTCGCGAACCCCCCCTAGTAGTGTATAAGCCTTGAACCACCAAAAAAAACAACGCTCAATTGATGGGCTTGGTGGCCATCAACCATGTTTCAAGAAAATATGATTGTTTGATCCAGCGCATTGGTGTGCTTCAAAAAAAGAACATTATGCTTGGTACACTTCAATGATAATCAACTATTATGCACCGTTCTCAACCATTATCAATTATAGTCCGCAAGTGTTACGACCTGACTATCCTTTAACCACTGTCACCATGTAAGACTGGCTGGTTTCATTTTGGACACAGTGCTACTGTGTCCTTTAGGAATCATACATTCGAGCGGTCTCCAATACCCATGATTGCTTCTGGAGATGTAACAATCCGTAACAATAGTACCGTTGAGAACAATGAGTGAAACATGTTCAAACAGTTTATGTATATATAGATACAATATGCGACTCTGCGCGTATTTGGTTGATCATGATCAGTACGGTTTCTGAACGAACCTGATCCATTGCATTTTTTTACGTTGATGCTGGGAATCATGGCCGTTTTACAATGCTTTGTACTGGTGAATAGAGCCAATTGATAGTGGTTGACATATATTGAGTTATGATTCTCTGATTGAACAAGATTAATATTTGTTACTCGTATTTACTCGTGGTTGATATATGAATAGTGGTTATTAATCTTGTTTAAACACGTAATTGTTTACGGACCTGCAAATGTGTGCAAAGTTTTCATTCCAACCAAGCAGCTGACACGTGTGTTGAATCCGAAAATACCCCTACACATAGGACAGGGGGACAAGGCAAGAACTCGCAAAGAGTTCAGCGTTCACTGAAAAACCTGAGACAACCTAATGAAGTTTGAACGGGTCAAGCACAAGCATGGTCATGATATCAGTTTCCTTTCTCTAGATTTCTTTAATTCATTTGAACATTTAATGTTTGTGTTTTTTGAACCGTGTACCGCATTGCCGGCTGCATATGGCAGTAGCTGATGGATCAGCGTGGTCCTTCTACCAGCTGCTGCAGGCCAGACCAGATGCCTCCACAGATGAAATCAAGACAGCCTTCAAGAGACGTGCTCTAGAAGTTCATCCTGACAAGGGAGGGAGCAAAGAGGCGTTCCACCAAGTTTACCAGGCCTTCTTGACCCTCGTTGATCCAAAGTCGCGGCAAGCCTACGATGAGCAGCGAACCAAGAAGCAGGCCAGGACTGGGGCAGCCTATATGCAGGCAACATCTATGCAGGCAAAACCTGCTAAATGCAAACAAACTGCGGGTGTGAAGCACCCTTCACCATACCCTACAAGGTTGATGATGAAGATTCATCATTTGCTGCAGCAAGTACCGCGAGATGTTCGCTTGGAAGTGATCAGCAAGGATTTTTCGCAGCAGCAACGGGTGCTGTTGCAAAAGTGGATGATGGATGGCAAGGAGCAGGAAGTTGCACAAGGGGTCTCACAACAAGCCCCCCCCGCTTCCTCCAACAGAGGGGTAGGACGGCTCAAACGCTTGGCCATGGGAGAAAGCAACCCGAGAGAAATACCCCCGAAAAGGACCAAAAAATCCTATTCCACCGAAAAAGGCATTTATAAGCTCCCG
>VSDK01027004.1:408556-451584 GCA_009767595.1 Symbiodinium kawagutii | reverse complement strand
TGTTTTTGTTGTTGTTGTTGTTGTTGTTGTTGTTGTTGTTGTTGTTGTTGTTGTTGTTGTTTTGTTGTTTTTGCCGTGGCGGTCAACATCGAAATCCCACCCAAATGATGGCCATTCAGCCAACCAAAGGACCATATTGACAGATGTGCCAGATCAAAATTCCGGACAGAGGGGGCATTTTTTTTGAATACTACCCGGTAATCTAACATAGCTGCTTGGATAATTGAAACCACCAACTGTAGATCACCTATCGGAGATGGTCAGTTTCCAGCCAGCTATGTTCGAGTATGCCAAGGGGTAGCTGGTGATTTAACCATGATTTAATGACGATTAGTGCTGGCGGATGATTGTCAAGTGATATTGATTCGGTGGTTAAGATTTGTTTTCCAGCGATGCTTTGACATCTTTGACAGGACCACAGCCGGCTGGAGCCGAATCGCTTGCCTCAACTAGCACCCTGATCCTCAGGCCATTGGAGCCAAGAAGAAGAAAAAGTTGTGGACCCCAGAAGGGGAATGAAGGGCAAGGCAATGATGTGTTTTTTTTCAATGAATCATGGTTGATGATTTCGATGTGACGTATAAAGGATTATATTCATGATTCATTATGGTTGATTTCATTCGTTGGTCATGGTGAACTGAATTCGGTCATGGCGTGGGTATGGCTTATGCTTCATGATGGCCAGGCTGGTTTGGGGTATCCTCATGGCGACTCAGGGTGCCTTCCAAACAGCTGGCAGTTGGGGATCGGAGCCTCATTGGTTGATGTACTTGCGAATATATAATTGAACAGCATTGAACAGATAGACATATGTGAATATATATATATATATATGTATATATGTATAATGTATATTTATGTTTATTACATACATCCATATATCCAGTTTGATAGCTCTATTGACAGGATCATCTTTTAGCTTTTTAACAACCAGCTGCAAAAGAATTTGGTTCTTATTCAGTTGGTTCTGAACAAACTCATGGGTGACCTCATGATTGGTCATTAACCCATGATTGACCCCATTGACCTACAAACAGCCCAGACTAATAACAACCATTAGGTAACCCCATGATTAAGCCCTATGATCAAGAATCGCCTCAGTAATAATCCGATTATCCCCATTCTTGACCAGTTTAGTCATCAAGCCCATGATTCAGCCAGCTTTGAAACGGAGCTCCATTGAGGCTGCCAACGGATTTGACCTCCTTTCCCCAGTGAGCCTGGCATGGGCGGCATTGGTGGTCCGGGCAGTGCGGATACCAACCTTGTTGGTGATGATGATATCATGGGAATCTCAGAAACACGAGGCATCTACCAACAATGTTGGCATACGTTCATAACAATGGACATAATGTACCATGATGATGCTCAGGTCCTGGTCTATCAACATCTCCAATGATTGCCTATTCCTATTGATAGTGGAAAATCACACCAGAAGGGCGGTCTACCTTGTTTAAACAAGTGGCTTGCATGGGATATTCATAAAATGAAGATGTTGGAGATACACTATCTCTGGACATCTCTGTTGTATGTATGTCTTGATCTCGACACGTGCCAAGGTATCTCTTCCATTCCTCTCGTACCGAGGGAACTCTGGCTCAGGAGAAAACAGAGCGCCCGCTTGTGCGAGCCCCCGGGGTGGGGCGTGTGATTCCGCTATTGGTAGCGGAGCCTGCGTGAGCAGGCTCCCGCAAGCCATGGAGTGCTGAGGACTTCTCAGGAGGGAAGTCAGCATCGACACGTGCCATGTCTGGTTCCGGTGAGGGTCAAGGTGGCCTTCGATACTTCTCTGGTGAGGCGGAGGATGGAAAAGAGTACCGCCGCTGGAAAACGTGGTGCCAAAACAAACTTGTCACCTTAGACAAACTGGCGGCCGAAGCACGCGGCCCATATGTCTATACCTTGCTCTCTGGTAAGGCTCTCGAAGCGGTGGAGCACCTCGAGCATGCGGAGTACTACAAGAAAGGAGGAGAACAAGTTTTGTGGAACTTGTTGGACGTCAGGTTCCCGCAGAAGGAGCAGGTCGACGAGCTTGCTGAAACATTAGGCAATGTGTTCTCCCTCCGCATTGCTGATGGAGAAACTATGAAGCAATGGTGTGCCCGTGCTACTGAGCTGCTGGACAAGTGCGAACGGAAGGTGGGAGTGGCCTTCCCGTCAGAGGCCAGGGGGTGGCTTCTTTTACATCGAGCTGGGTTGTCGGATGGTGAACGAGCAGTGGTCATTGCTCGTGCTTCAGGTTCGTTGAAGCGGGACAGCATAGCTACATCGCTGAGGTCGTGTTTTCCTGACTACGTGGCCAAGCGCAAGAACACAGTTGCGCTGGTGGATGAAGCCTTTGCCGTTGAACACGGCAATGATGAGGAAGACCAGGAGGACGACTTTCAGGATGTACAACAGTTCCTGGATGAACCAGGAGATGCTGCCCTGGATGACTCCGACATCTTTGCCGAGGATGATGTCAAAGAGGTCCTGGCCCTGAGTTGGAAAGATCGCAGAGCTGAACTGTCCCGTGTTCAGAAAACTCGGAAGTTCAGCGCCAGCAGTGCTAGCTCCTCCGATGCGAGGCGCAGTTTCCGCATTGAGGTGGAGGAGCTCAAACGCAGAACCAAGTGCAATAGATGTGGGAAAGTGGGACACTGGGCCAAGGAGTGCAGGTCCAAACCCACTGACAGGACGGCCTCCAAAGCCCCTTCGGGATCTTCGTCTACTCCCTCTGGTGCAGCCACGGTGACCGAGTGTGTGACCAATCTGCCCTTCGAGGACTTCGTGGCTGCGGTGGAAGTGTGTTCCATGTTGTTGGTGCACCAGGTGCGACAACGAATGCTGGAAAAGCAATCGCAGGGTGGTATGGCTGACCAGGTTCAGCCGGCCTCGCCACCCTCAGAAGTGCTGCTGATTTCAAGTCCAGGCTATGGAGTCCTAGATTCAGGATGTGGTCGTACTATTATCGGTGAGAGAACCCTGCGAGAGTTCGAACAGCTTTGGGCCAAGTCAGGGATCAACATTCCACCCCGTGTGGAGGAGGTGCACCATTTCCGCTTTGGGAATGGCCAGGTGGAAGTCTCTCGCCAGTCGATCTCCATGCCCCTGATGATTGCCGGCAGGCGTGGGACTATCAAGGCAGCCATCGTCAAGGGATCGGCGCCACTACTGGTGTCAAGGACAGCTCTGCAGGCCTTGGAAGCCACTTTGGACTTCAAGGACAACACGATCACCCTGTTCAGTGACCGTCGCAGAGTGCCCTTGTCCGTCAACGAAGCTGGTCAGTATGTTGTCAAGGTCATCGAAGATGAGCAAGCTGCCCAGGAGCCGTCCACTGAAGCCGCCTTCACCGAAGTGATGACTGCTGAAGAGGAAGCGTCTCCGGAAGCCGTGGATCCAGACTCAACAACATCGATCCAGGAGCCCAGTGTGAGCCAGTCTAGTCCCAGTAAGATCTGGTTGCAACATGATGTTGGTATCAAACAAACTCCATTCATTAGTCATGCCGGTCCCCAATGGAAGTATGTAGTGAAGAGAATCATTCGTGATGCATCCACCCATAAAATCATTCGCGAAGATCATTGCCATGCTAGTGTGCATCCAAGAGCATTGCAGTTCAAACTCCCTCATTGGTGTACAGATGTCATCACCGAGTTTCATCATCATGATCCCAAGGTAGCTGATCAAGCCACTGCATGTTTGGAAGTCGCCTCATGGTTCCCCAACGTCCATCAATGCCGCCAGCTTGAACCCCAGATTCAAGCATGTGCCCAGGTAGTAGCTGAGAGTAAGTTTCCTGATAGGTGCTTGGTCATGGAAGTGTTCTCACCCCCACGATTCACCACGATGGCCCAACAAGCAGGTTTCCGAGGTAGATCCTTTGATATCAAACAGGGGTGTGACCTTTCCCGTCCAGAGCACAGGAAAGCAGTCGAAGAGCTCTTAGTGAGGGATCCGCCGGATTTGCTGGTCCTGTCCCCTCCGTGCACGCATGAGAGTGGTTGGTGGCATCTGAATAGTAGTAAGATGGATAAATGGGAATACCTGCGGTTGAAAACTCAAAGTCGTAGCTTCATTCGGTGGTGTTGTAAGTTGTTCAGGATTCAGACCCAACAAGGACGCCGAGCTGTGTTTGAACATCCACTCCCATCGCAAGTGTGGGGCTATGATGAGATGAAGACTCTCCTTCGACGGCATTTCACCGCAAAGCTCCATCAGTGTCGCTATGGTCTCCGATTACCCAACAGCAAATGGCTCATTCGTAAGGGTACCAGGTTGTTGTTGTCTCATCAAGACATGGAACATCTTGGCCTAGAGTGTCCTGGTAAATCGGATCCCGACCATCGATGTCATGATGTTGTAGCTGGTAGTGCCCCAGGAGTGCCATCGGTCAGTGCCTTTGCAGCGCAGTATCCAGTCAAGCTGGTTGAAGCTATCCTAGAGTGTGTTCCCCAGTATCTGGATAAGGTATGCCAGCATGTAGGAGACTACAGGGGTTGTTCAAACAGCGTAGCCTTAGTCGAAGAGTGTCTCGCTGCCTCCGAAACGCCCAAAGCTGATATCATGAGTGCAATATCAAAGCTACATAGAAACCTGGGACACCCTCCGAAAGAGGATCTCCTTCGTGTGCTGCGGAACGCTCAAGCTACAGATGAGGCACTGCAAGCTGCTCGGGAGTTTGAATGTGAGTTCTGTAAAACACAGGCTCGACCACGCAGTGCGCTTCCTGCGCAAACCAATCGTGCCTCCGATTTCAATGAACAGCTAGGTTTAGATGTCAAACACCTGGTAGGCTGGCAAGCTAACCAGCGTGTGACTGCACTTAATCTGGTTGATCAAGCAAGTGGGTACCAGCAGATGATTCCCTTCTTCGAGCAAGAGACCTCTCAGTTGTTGTCCTCCTTGCTTCATGATAAGTGGATAAGTGTCTATGGGCCCCCAAAAGAACTTGTCTTAGATCCAGCACGCACTAATCTAGGAGAAAACATGTGTGGTCCAGTGGAACGCTACGGTATCCATGTCAGGCCGATTGCTGCAGGAGCACATTACCAGCTAGGGCGTACCGAATCTCATGGAGGGTGGTTTGATCGGGTTCTGCAGAAACTCATCGAGCTTCACTCCCCAAAGAACAAAACTGAATGGCTGGAATGTGTGCATCATGCGCATGTCAAGAATCAAATGTTGCAGACTTACGGTTTCTCTCCCCACCAGTTTGTGTTTCGTAGGAATCCTCATGTGCCATCCGACTTGCTGAGTGAACCCGTGAATGTCACAGCCGCCACCGCATCCTTGACGGATGAAGCAGCAGCTAGAGCACAGGCTCTCCGTCTTTCAGCTAGGAAAGCAGTAGTTGAACTCCAGGATGACAAAGCTTTGCGCCTTGCCTTGAATGCCCGTCCTCGTAGAGCAATAGATTTCCAACCCGGTGACTATGTGTGTTATTGGAGAAATCAGAAGTGGGTAAAGGGTAAGCTGCAAACTGGAGGTAGGTGGTATGGATGTGCGGTTGTCTTGGGAGCGGTAGGACGAAATCTGGTGATCATTCATCGGAGACAGATCTTTAGAGTCGCCCCGGAACAGCTGCGCTTTGCAACATCCGAAGAGCGGACAGTGTTGGCCTCTCCCCAAGCAGAACTTCTTGGTATCAAGGATCTGATAGAGAAAGGACAACTTCAGAGTAAACAATTCACCGACCTGTTGCCCCAGTCATACCCTCCGGAGAGTGGTCAACCGGATAATCAGGTAGCATCCGATGTTCCTGTTGAGGCGGACTCTGAACAGAGTGCTCCTCCTGTGTGTCAGCAACCAGTTGCACCGGCACCAGCACCATCACCACCACCTGAGGCAGGTCCTGAGGTTGATCCTAATGTACCAGTAGATAGCCAGCCGTCCAACCAAGCATCGTCCAATGAAGGTGAATCGCGAAGTGCTCCATATCCCTCTGACACACAAGGTGTTGCAGCACCTAGTTCCGAGCCGACGTCCTCGTATGGACCCGTCCGTCGTCGGATCACCGGAAAGGATGGCCCCCAGGCATATTATCGACCAGCTGCCTTGTCCCAAGATGACTTTGTCAGTATCATGCATGAGTTGGTTCCCCAATTGGTCGATGAAGCCACACAGGGTCAAAAGCGAGATCACTCCAATGTGAGCAGCTCCGCAGGTGACGACGATGCGGCAGCTCCTGCTGGATCTCGTCCCCGGACCGATGAGGTGTTGAGTGTCCATGAGGTCAATGATCTCTGGTCCGTGATGGACCACTCCGGGCATGAAGCACTGATCGCTGAGTACATGGCTAAGCGAGCCTCCAAGGAATTTCCACACAGTAACAACTCCCCTGAACTTCAGAAGAAAGTAGATGCGGGTAAGAAGGCTGAGTGGGATACCCTGACTAGCAAGCCAGATGTTCTCAAGATTCACTATGGTAAAGCTGCTGCACGTATCCGAGAACAGTTTCCACATCGCTTCATAGGTAGCCGTTTTGTCCTTACTCCTAAGCCATGTGAAGAAGGTAAGGAGATAAACATGGATGATCCTAGCTCCTTTGTAGTCAAAGGCAGGTGGTGTTTGCAAGGTCACTTGGACCCTGACCTGACCGAAAAGGCTGAAACAGGTTTGCTTAAGTCCCCAACCTTAAGCCAACTGGGTCGTATGACCCTGATGCAAATCATCGCCAGTCACAAGTGAAAGCTCCAGCTTGGAGACATTCGCGGAGCTTTCTTGGAAGCTGGACCCCTCGATCCCAAGTATACTCCACTGTATGCATCACAACCCCCAGGAGGAATCCCCGGTGTGCCCTCGGATGCTGTGATCGAGGTGCTAGGCAATGTGTATGGACAGAACGATGCACCAGCAGCTTGGTACAAGGAGTTTTCCACCACAGTCAAGAATTTGGGATGGGAACAATCTAAATATGATGCATGTCTCTTCCAACTTCGGGATCCCTCCTCAGCCAAGTTAGTAGGAGTACTGGGAATCCATGTTGATGACTCAGCCCTGGGTGGAGAAGGACCACTGTTCGATCGTGCAGTAGATCAGTTGCGTCAACGATATCCATTCCGGAAATGGCGAGTAGGTAGTGGAGAGTTCTGTGGAGCATGGTATCATCAATCTGATGATTACACAATAGAGATGCAAATGAGCTCTTTCGTAGACAAGCTTCGTCCTGTGAACATTCCCAAGAATGCATCCCCAGAACAGCCACTCAATCCTCAGCAAATTAGAGTGTTGCGAGCAATCAACGGAAGTTTGAATTGGCTGTCATCTCAATCGAGGCCCGACTTAGCAGCTCAGACGAGTCTGAGTCAACAGTCTTTCCCACATCCTAAGATCAAAGATCTGCGGATGGCCAATCAAGCAATCCGTCGTGCCCGACAACATAGGAAAGTAGGAATCCGTTTTCATCCGATCAACCCGCAGGAACTAGCATTCTGACGCTGCATGGGCAAATGTAGGTCCACACACACAAGCAGGTTTCATCATCTCTTTCTGTGAGAAGAAGCTTCAAGAAAATGAGGTGTCACGGTGGGTTCCTGCTGCATGGCGTAGCTATAAGTTGCCCCGCGCTGTGAACAGCACTTTGTCTGCAGAAGCGCAGGCATTGGCGACTGCTTCAGGTACAGTCGAGTGGCTAGCCTTGTTGCTATCAGAATTGTTAGATGGACCCACACCAGCAAGAGAGTGTAGGAACATGCTGAGTAAACGGCCTCCCATCTTGGTGACCGACTGTAAGTCACTCTACGACCATCTAGTGTCCCCTTCATCTCCAACAGCAATCGATGATCGACGGACATCAATCGACGTCGTTATCATTCGTGAGTCAGTGCGAGCCACTCAAGCTTTTGTGCGTTGGGTTCCAACTTTGCACATGTTGGCCGACGGGTTAACAAAAGACTGCGGTGACCCAATCGACCTGCTGCGGGTTTGCATTCAACACTCCGAGTATCACATTAGTCCAGAGTCAGCAGTCCTCGCCAAACAGGCAGAAGCCAGAGAGCGCAAGAAGCTAGCTAAGTCAGAGCCATCCGAGTTCTCTAATTAGAGCAAAGATCTCAATGCACCGTTTTTGGGGTAGTATCAGGGGTAGATCAAGATGTAATCATCTTGATGGATATAGGGGCAGTATATCCCTTTTTGCACTTTTGCCAGTTTAGGTTCATAGTTTCACTCAGATCTCTTCTCGCCGCCTTCACAGCAGTGACATAGCATAGCTAGCCTAGGGTGTGTTCACGCTGTCCCTTCCAAGTGTTGGCAACATGGCCGATGGTAAGACTGCCCATCAGTTGATCAATGAGCTTCTTTTGCAAGCTCGTCGCGAAGGCATGTCCAGTGAAGATGTCGCTTACAGCATTCAGGAAATCCATGAAGCTGAAGCTCTGGCCGCCACTCCCTGCTCCGAGGGCTTTGAGATGGTTGCCGGTCATGGTACTATGAGTGATGGAGCGAAGCGTCGCTTGTTTGCTGCAGACGTGGTAGGCCCGGATGAGTCTCCCGTTCGTGCCAAGCAGATGCCGGTAACTACGAATGTCTTCAAGCAGGTGGTCTCCCCGGACAAGCTGCCCGAAGGAGTTCCATCCTTTGAGAAGTGGTCCAAGTGTGTCTTGGAGGCTGGACGTCTGGCTCCCCAGGAGTTGACCTATGGTGCCATTGTGACCTCGAAGAAGGAAGATCAGGTTGGCTATGTGAAATGGACCCTTGAGAATCAGCAGAAGCTGAAGGATCCACGTCTTCGTGATTTCTTGGCCTTCATCCTGGTCTATCGTGAGATGGCTGGTTCGTCTTCCGATGGAGGATGTTTTCCCAGCAGCACCATTCGTCGAAATTTTAAAGATTGATACCAGTCTTGATCTCGACACGTGCCAAGGTATCTCTTCCATTCCTCTCGTACCGAGGTATCTCTTGCTCAGGAGAAAACAGAGCGCCCGCTTGTGCGAGCCCCCGGGGTGGGGCGTGTGATTCCGCTACTCCTATATAAGCATCTACCGGTTATATACCGTTGGCATATCCATAGCTGACAAAGGATTGGAATCAATCTGATTGTGAGAAATTTATTGCCAGAACTTTTACCTTGACCGCTTCCCTTTTTCTGGCACCGCTTGCGGGCCAACAACATGATTGTATGTATGTATGTATGTATGTATGTATGTATGTATGTATGTATGTATGTATGTATGTATGTATGTATGTATGTATGTATGTATGTAGAATATTTTCATTATTGGCAAGTCCTGGTAAGCTTCTTCGGTCATACCGCGAAGCCACATTGTGGCTTTGTGTTTCATGGCATGTGTACCAAATCCTTATAAGTTTCAAAGTCAATAATTTTACTCGCCGGGGAAAATTGGATGTATTCGTGTCAGCCAAATTGCAGGCTTGCATATATGCGCAAGTAGATGCACGTTTCGTAACGGTCCCATTGCAAACAAACAGCAGTTTCCAGCCCTCACCTTGAGTCAACATGGTTTGAAACTGCAGGGTTCTTTATTGCAGTGCTGGATTCAAATGCCAAACTTGAAAATATCAACCACATCGCATCCTCTTGGCAATCTCCTTCAGATAGTGTTCATGAATCTGTTTGCTTGAAGTGACTGCAGCTCTTCCATAGAACATGCAAAAATTTATGTATACATTTGCTTGCAACCACGTGCATGTTTTATCTGCAGCAGTTTGACACCCTGCGCTGCGATTTCCCTCACATACGGTTGGTTCGGGTGCCATGCCGCGCGCGTGCTTGGGCGACGTGAACCGTTCACACGTTTGCGGCTTCACGGCCACGGGCAAGCCCGCGCAACCAAAGCACGGCAACCAGCGCTGCAGCTGGTGCGACCCAACTCTGTTGGCCCAAGCGCTTGAGAAGCCGGCCGGAAAAAAACGTTTGATCCAAGTCTTCGTCAAATTCCCGGATTGGGTCGTGCAAGTTGCTCTGGACCGACTGCCCAAAGAATTGCACGAGGAATTCAACTCTGCCAGAACTGCAGCGCGCGCCGCCGCACCTGCCACAGCCGATGCTGCAAGCGGCGTGGCGGATGCCCCGGCCCCAGCAGCCGCGGAGGCCCCCCGCAAGAAATCGAACCTAGTGCGAGCTTCGCGCGCTGCCCTATCTGAACAGAGGGCAGTTGAGAGGCGGCAGCACAGGGCCGCCCTCGGAGCAACCAAAAGTCTGCACAGACAGAAAAGAGCCGAGTCGGCGGTGTATGAAGAATGCAAAATTGTTTCTCCGAACTCTGGATACATACAATCTGAGCGAGATAGTTTGAAACTGTTTGATTGCTTTCATCCACAAAGATATAGATCCACTTCTCGGAGCCTTCACTTTATGCAGAACTGACACATGGTGAGGTGAGCATTCAGGACATCAGTTACTTCCGCAGCTGTCTGGCCCACGCCGTTCGGCTACCGCCCAAGACCGGTCTGCAGAAAGCCCAGCGACAAGGAGGTAAGCAGCTCACTTGTTTTTTTTGCTCACCGCAGCCTCTGCCCGGAATAATTTGATTCTCTAGGATGACCACCTGCCCGACCTGCCGTTCCAGAGCAGTGAGCTGCGTGCACAACTCAGAACCAAACCCCTACACACAAAAATCTGCACCCGCTTCTCAATGAGGTGAAGCTCTACGGCGTGCAGGACCAAGAGCGCTGCGTCATCTGTTTCGAGGCGATCGGAAACTCAGCGGTTAAATCTTTCGTGCTCGATGTCCACATCGCCATCCTGCACAGGAGAAGACAGACCCGCACTGTCTTGTCCCGTGCGGTCACACCCTTCTGCGGTGAGTGCATCACTGCACTGGGCATACCACTGAGCTATCATCTCCTGTGAGATATTGCAAGTCAGTTTCATACATACAACTGGTCAGACATTGCACAGTCAATTTTATACCTGATCCAAGGTCTGACCGCCATGAACAGTCCTGCGGCGCCGGCGTTGACGCCAAAGGTCACCCGTTGCATCCTGAACAAATCAACACAAAATTAAACAACTCAGATGTCAAACCTGAAAAATCCTGAAAAACCGAGAAGAATACGTCCAACCATTTTCCAAGGTTTGACGCCGGTGCCTGAAGCCTCGGCCACTGCGGCTGGGCCGGTACCTCCAGCAACTCCTGCGGAGGAAACCACCCGTAGCGTCCTTAGACCATCAGGATAGAACGCAATAAGAAAAGCATTCTGATGTCAGAATTAAGAAACATTTAAGCAGTCAGCCCAACGTTCTTTGAAAACTTCAATGCGTCAATGTACGCTACCACCGAAGGTGCAGAGCCAACCATCCGTGGCTTCCTCAGGAGAACTCGATGCAGCCAGAAGACAAAACACAAATGACTTTTCCACGTCCATACTTCAGGCGTCGATGAGCTCTTCACCTGGCTGGGGTCGACGGTCCGCTGGACGCATGTGGCCCGCTTCAACCAGGCGGGCGCGTTTCTGATTTGTCGGTCAATGAACTTGAGCCTGCTTCTTGGAAGGTCTGCCTGGTGAACAGCGAAGGCACGCTGTGCCGGCTGGGGTCCCACGGCACGAGGTCGTGCTGGGGGGACAACGCCGCCAGCACGACCTCCGGTAAGTGGGCGCTGAGTTAAAGGATATATAGGGCTAGCAGAAGCCCAGCGCATGCAAACCACCTTGATGATGTTCAGGTCTTGGTCTATCAACATCTCCAATGATTGCCTATTCCTATTGATAGTGGAAAATCACACCAGGCGGGCGGTCTACCTTGTTTAAACAAATGGCTTGCGTGGGATGATCCTTGCTTCTCCTCATGAAAGCATGATACTCATAAAATGAAGATCTTGGAGATACACTATCTCTGGACATCTCTATATGTATGTATGTATGTATGTATGTATGTATGTATGTATGTATGTATGTATGTATGTATGTATGAATGAATGAATGAATGTATGTATGTAGAATATTTTCATTATTGGCAAGTCCTAGTAAGCTTCTTCGGTCATACCGCGAAGCCACATTGTGGCTTTGTGTTTCATGGCATGTGTACCAAATCCTTATAAATTTCAAAGTCAATAATTTTACTCGCCGGGGAAAATTGGATGTATTCGTGTCAGCCAAATTGCAGGCTTGCATGTATGCAGAGGTAGATGCACGTTTAAACATGCGTTCGTGCACGCATGATTTATGCACTTCGAGAAAGGGGAAACATACACAGATTTGTGTCTGTGCAAAGTGGTATCACATGTGCACACACTCATAGACACGCATGTGCATGTTCAATTTGTCAGGCACACATAATTTGCCCGGGTCGAAGTCTTATACATCTATCAATACAGATGCATTCAGACAATTTGTGCATACTTCCTGGTTCACATGATTTGTGCATGAATACACATCCACACCAGATCTATAAATACATTGTATTGATTTTTTTATATATATATATATTTATATATTTATATATACATATATATCTTCAACAAATCCGTTTTTTCCTGAAATCATGACGAACCAGCAATTATCAACCAGCTCATCAACCGGCTGTTATTGACCAGTAACCAGCTCACTAACCATTGTTTAACCGGCCAATGAATATTTTTTACCACAATGATTGACCAATTGTGGTAATAAACATTGTTCACCGCTATGATTAGCCACTACTATTAACCAACCAAGTAACACCAGCTACTTCAACAGCCAATATTTTTGCAGCAATGAGAAGCCCATGGCCAGGTCGGTTCTCACCGTGGCCGGCAAACGCTACGGCTTGCGGCCGATGGTGGGCCAAGTCTGTTGGAGCGTGGCCAAGAGTGCCAGGGAGCTTGGCCGCGGCTCTGCGATTGGAAGTGGACAGTGGTACGACTCACCAGGCTATGGGTCAATATTAACCGTCAACAAGCAAATACTAGCTGGTTTAGCTGGTTATTTATAGGGTATAATGTGCAACAATACTAGAGGATATATATACCAGCTATATATGGTTATGGGTCAATATTGGCCAACCAACTAATGGGGGATAATAACCAACCAAATCAAAGGGAAAACAATGGTTAATGATAGGGAAACCAGGGGTACAGGGTGAACTGACCAGTGGTTGGTATTGTTGGTGTTGTTGTGCATGAAACACATACACATGTTATATATATATATACACACACACATATTTTGTTTCTGTTCGTACATAATTGTTTACTGTACATGATATCATCTAGCCCTTCGGTGTGCATGTTTGTTTCAAATCATGACAGAGAGTCACACGCACACATTGTTGATGAATGAAAGCGAGGACGAGCTCTCTATCAGCTATCATTCTCCATCTTTGAGATTAAAACAGGAGATATGCTCATCGGCACTGGGATAGTGCGGCAGTCAGCAGCTTTGATTATGTTGACCTGCATTGGAACTTGCTGTATCATTGGCAAGCTTCTTTGTTAACCCCAGAATCGATCTGTGAACCCTTGAGCCACCAGTCATGCGGTCACTGGGATAGTCTTGCTCAGTTGATCAGTAGAGCATTGGTGGATTTTGGGGGTTTCAATGTGGTTCCATGATTGAACTTTCTGATGTGCAATCCCTTCACCAAAAACTCGATGATGGTCACAATGATATACAATGATCACGCGCAAGTGATCCAAACATCCTTCTCAGAGCGCTGGTTCATCAGCTGATACTGGTGCTACTTCAGCTGCTTTTGGTAGATTATGAACCAAATATTGGAGCCTCTCATCAAGAGCTGTTGGACACTGGATGACACTAGTCATCATTGGCTGTTACTCCTTGCTGTGAACCAGCATTTTTCACTGATTCTCATCACGAACTTCATCATGAACCACAATAAAGACCATCAGAACCAACCAACCTGAACCGTTGCAATCGTTGGTTGCATGAACATCAACAATGGCGAACCAATTTGACTATAAACACCAATATCAATAAACCTACTGACCGAGGACATGATCCCCTTTGCCTAACCATTCTTGCACACATGTGAGTGCTATTCTCAGGTGGAACAGTTCCGCTCGGAACATCAAGGCATTGAAACCTTCGCGAGATTCTTGGAGGATCGGTGAATGACTCGGCGCTCTGCCCGGTTTCAACACGTCCACCACTGGTTGGCACTGGTTGACATCATGGGTCACGGCAGGTTGATACTTGCGTGGGGGATTAGATTGAGATCGATAAAGGTTAGTTGTTCACAAGTGTTGATACGGGGGTTTCTCAAGCCATAGGACCCCAATAATAGTGGTTGGTTCATTACTACAAATGATGATATAACTTTAAGGATGATATCTGGGGGTAGCCCTATGACTTGAGACACAGCCATATGGGAATATCTGTCTGGAATATGTTTCTTTTCGCACATGTTGACATGGGTTGATCATGTTTGATAGTGGTCGATACTGTTTGATAATGATGTTTCGCTAAACATCCAAGTAGCTGGGGTTCTGTCTATTTGTCCTTGGCATGTTTCGGATATTGAAATAGCGATAGGCCCATATAAGGAACACCCTCAACACGGGAATATCACATTCATTTCAGTATTTGCATTTAACACCAAAGGTGGCCGTTTGGGTATGTTCATGACTTTGGATTTCCTCTTGAGCTCAGAGCAAAACTCAGTGATGTGTGGTGAGTGAATATCCAGCTTTTGTTTTCTTTGGGGATAGTCGCTGTAGCCAACGATGAGCAACTTATACGGATGATCTCAGTAGCCACTAGCTCATGAGTTGTTAGCTGATGGCTGGTCGTTCATTTGGCTTCCCATTGTACTCAGAATGTTCTTTGTTGTTGTTGACGTAGTCCGTTTCGTGTTGACCCTGCGATTTAAGTTTGGAACGTGGTAATACCACTAAAAACTCCCTCTCTTTAACGACCTACATACACCATCAAAATCGCCATGGCTTTACCATTAATATAGACCATTACAAACCATGATGGTAATTCCCAATCGTTCGGTGTGGTGCGAAGCACCGGAGGCCATGAGGCCGCTATAGCACCTTTGACACAACTGCGTCACTTCCATCCAGGCAAGCCACTTGGCATGTCAAGTTACCAACTCTCAGAGGTTTGAACAATGGTTGCCCAGTATTGCAAGCAATAGTTGATATAGCACTAGCATCAAATGGTAGTTTCTCAAAATAGGGGTACCCAAAAAATGGATGGTTTATTACTATAAATGACTAATAAAGGATGATTTGGGGGTACCCCTATTTTGAGAAACACCCAAATAGTGTCAAATGGCTGTGGGTCAAAACCCTTAGTCCCCCTGGTTCCCTATCATTATCCATATTTTTTCCTATGGTTGTCGGTTATCATCCACCTTGAAATTGGTTGGTGAATATTGGAATCATAGCCTCCAGCCGATGTGGTAGTGAAACACCATCCATACTGAACCGCCATTATCCAAGATTCGATCTACAGCTGCGGGGCAGCTGCACCGGCAGCTGCTTCCCAGGAGTCCTACGATGCCGTGGATGTGTTGTTTTATTTGGAGATGCGATGGGCTGCGCGGCAGGTCCCAGCGGGTCCCAGCGGAGGGTGGAACATGACCATTCGGTTGGTGAGGGATGCAACCAGGCGAATCTAAGATCAGAAATGGCGAGTTGGGTCAAGCACGTAACCAACCAATGATAGGGGATGATGACCAACAATGAAAAGAAAACAATGGCTAATGTGACTTTGGAACATTTGAGACTTGAAACATGGGAAATAGGACTATTTCATGATGGTTTGTTGCTGTATTCATGTATAAGTGGATGCAAAGATGTTGCCTATGGTCCTATGGTGATGTAAGGGTCTTTGCGCATTGCCGTGAGATGGATTTTGCAAGCACATCTTGTTGTACTGTCCCTTTTTGTTCATGTTTTGCAGGAACTCTCTCATCTACAATTGTATATTGCAATCACGTCAATTTGTTTGCTGAGAAAAATGAAGACAAGATAGATGGTGATACTGAATGTGGTTTACACACGTGTAAATGATTATTGGCGAAGAATCTTCAGCCAATTTTCTCAAGCCCTTCAGCAACTATTGAGAGTTGGCCTGGTGATATGTGTGGATCTCCCACAAGCTACTTTGCTTAGAGTCGAATGTCATCGGTCGGTTGTGTTTTTGTCTTTTTTGTGTGGCAAATAACTGGTTGATGGTTTTAAGATGTTTTAAGCATGTTTTAAAATGTTGCCTATTAGTTATTAACAAATGGTTGGCTGACTGATATTGTTCATAGGAGTTGAAACCACCAACCAGATAAGCTATCCTGCTTTGTAGCTACTTGTTTGATATACCATTGACTGCAGTATACAAGCAATACCTGTCGTATCCAGTCATATACTTGTTTCGGCAACAACCAGTTTGATCTCTAGTACTGACGAATTGTAACAGCTGTTCCAGTTCTACCTCTCAATCATGCCCACCATGTTACCAGTTGTAATGTTCAGTAGGTATAACCAATTCCACCCTTTGAGTTTCTTTTAACTGGTACGAATTACCATATTACCAGTTAACTTCAACCCTTATACCAGTTAAAACCCCTTATACCCCCTCAAGGCCCCGGCCGGAGCACCGACATCATCCAACGCCTTTGCAACGCTGCAGATGACCATGCCGCGCGGAACATGGACCAGCTGGCGCAAGACGCCGCAGGTGCTGCTGATGGTTCTGATCAGGTGAGAAATTTGTAGGTGTTGGTTGATCTTAGTTGGTTAGTTGATTGTAGTTGGTTTAGGTGGTTTCTCAAGATGGGGAACCCCAGAATTGTTTGGTTTACTACTAGAAAAGAAATTATGTTGGTTGGTTTGTTGTTGTTTGGTTGATGTTAGCTGATGTTGATTGGTTTGTTGATTCGCGGATTGATTCGTTCCACAGATTTAATCACCGGCTCATTGATTGAGTCTGTTGATTAGTTGAATTGTTGTTCTTTTGCAATGCCAACAGATATACAGCTATACAATTCAAGAAATTAAGATACATAAGTTCATTTGCTCTTTTACAATTAAACAAATCATAAGTCCAGCTATACAGTTCCTGGCAATTTTGTTGCCGCCGTACACCTATCCAAGACTGGAGTCCTCTTTCTTGGGTGATGTTTACTGGAGAGGCTTGATGATTGAACAGCAATCCCTCACTGTAGTTGATGCACTGCCAGGAACGAGCCTGCTCTTTTTTTCTTGCTGCAATTACCACATGCGATGGCAATCTCATCTTGACCAATGCTCAATTTCATGATGAGTCGGTAGGTGGCGCCACCTGCTGGTCAAACAAACTGCTATGACCCGCTTACTTCATCAGAGAATGTACTGGCCATACACAATGATTGTCAAGCGATAAGCACAATCAGCCATCACCTTCTCTTTAGCACAAACTTATCAGGCAGTGGGTCAAAACCCCGTACCCCTGGTTAAAATGGTTGGTTATCATCCCCCATTATTGGTTGGCTAATATTGACCCATAGCCATATTGTTATCAGTGATTGACCCCTGAAGTCGTTGCCCGCCATCATAAATCATTGCCAACATTCATTGCAGCAGCCTATAAAGAAGTTTTTTTACCATCGCTAGCATCTAGCTGCAACTGGCTGCAATTAGCTACCATCAATTGTCAGCTGTGCCTTCATGGTTAGCCAGTTTATCAACATTCACTAGCCAGAATTATCATTCGTGAACCGTTCACATTATAACCCAATATCAATCACAGCCATTCCTCGCCACATCTAGCCACATCACGAACCTTCAATTTGCCAATATCAACCAGTAATCAGCACCAATCGTTGCTAATCATCCATTGCTTCCCTCAGCATCATCATCATCCATAGCTTCATCCATCATTGGGCTCACCATCATCCATTGGGCTCACCATCATCCATCGCTTCCCTCAGCAACGAGTCCTGGTGCAGGTCTTTTCTCCGCAGCAACGCTTCCTAGTCGGGATTCCCAACCAGTTGATGTGGTGGAGCCATGAGCCAGCAGTAGATTTTGTGGATTCCAAAGCACATGTCGTGATGAAAACAATGATGATGATGATGATGATGATGATGATGATGATGATGATGATGATGGCAATGGTAATCAACGATGGTGGCTCACAACACACCCATAGAGACATCAGTTGAGAACATACAAATAGTTTCAGTAAGCACAATCAAAATTAGTATCAGAACCGACTGTGAATGCCCTCATGTAAGGCCTTATAGCCAGCAAAATAGGTAGGTAAATGTTGATATCATCAGATTTTGTGAAATTCAAGGAAATCCAAACGAGCCAACCAGACAATTGGATGTTCTCTAGCCTTTGGCCCACGCGCATGATGACTTCATGTGAGAGTGCTCGAAATGCAGGTTGAAGAATTGGTTGGTGACAGTCTGTGATCCAAAACGAGCAAAGTTGCAACGAGCAAAGATGGGTTTGTCCATAAATGGCCCCTATCAAGCCCTACGATTGGTGGTTTCCCTATTGTAAATAGCGATGATGGGGGTACCACCATGGCCATCCATGGCCAACCCCATAGGCCACCCTTGTCACCCCGCCGTGTCTGACACGGTGCAGGGCAATGCGCTGGACACGAACAATGCGGTAGGGACCTCGTCAATCCCAGGGATGGTATGGCAGTAGCTGTGTGATCATGGCAGGTTCTTCTTTGAACATGAAGATGCCATTATTCCCTTAACCTTGATTAATCACTATGAATTAACAACTATTAACCACTATTAACCATTGCAGGTGTTTCGTTGGTGTTTAGTGATAAAATGTAATAACGCAACCAGAACTTGGGTTTGTTTTGTAGAAACATCCATATGTTGTGGTGGCGGTGACATACTTTCGTTCCGTGCTGGTGAATGGAGGCACTGTTGCTTTGCAGGATGTCATTGCGAGCTCCAAGGATATTTTCACATATTTCCACTATACAAAGTCAGAGTTGCAGAAGAAGGCTTTCACAAAAGTGCATCTAGAAACATGATCACTTTCTAAACCATGCACTCCAAACAAATAATCTAGAAACATGATCACGGCAGAATCATGGTAGAACATGATTTCCTGGTTGGTGGTTTCAAACATTTCTTTTTTCATCTTTTTTCCCTGGTGATTATTCACAAATGGTTGGTTGACTTGCGTATTTTTTCATGACGGGGTGGTTCAACCACCAACCAGGTACTGTATACGATCATTATCAACCATTATTGCCATATTGAACTACATTATTAACCACTATCAACCACTAGTAAAGCATAGGTGGTTCAACCACCTACCAGTAGTAATGATCACGAGCCATTAGAACCACTATTGGCCATTATAACCACTATGAACAGATTGGGGTAAAACCGCCAACCAGTAATGACCATAATCAACCATTATTACAATCTATAGCCATTACTAATCACTATTAACCACTATTAACCATGGCAGGTGTTTTCCTTGGTGTCTATAACCATTATTACCTGATATAATCAACCATTATTAGCCACTATTAATCACTATTAATCACTATATAACCATTAGTAATCAGTTAACCACTATTAACCACTATATAACCAGTATCAATCACTATATAACCATTATTAGCCACTATTAACCACTGATAACAACTATTAACCATGGGTGGTTGCAACCACTAATCACACGTGATTCTGCCGAGCGCTTCTGGTGTCGGATGATCCTCGGCCAGGCTTCGAAGACCTCGTGTCCCAGCAGCCGGCCGCAGCTCACCTTGAAGCAGGCGCCGGGCTCCCCACGGGGTCACCGTCACGCCGATCCCGTCACTGGATCCATGGGTTTGTGTGGTGGAAAATCCAGTGGATGTGAGTTGGTCAATAACCCACCTGAGTTGGTCAATAAGCCACCTAAGTTGGTTAGTAACTCTATGTAACCCACCTAAGTTGGTTAACAACTCACCTAAGTTTGGTCAATGACCCACCTAAGTTTGGTCAAGAAGCCATCTAAGTTGGTTAACCATTCACCTAAACATATAGATTGCCATGGCTGGTTAGTATCTACCACTAGTTGGTCAACCATATAGTTGGCTAACCACTAGTTGGTTCCCAAGTTGGTAAACATATAGTAATATGGCTGTGGGTCAAAACCCTGTACCCCTGGTTCCCCCACTATTAGCCACTGTTTTCCCTCTTAATGTTGGTGGAAATCCCCCATTAGTTGGTTGATTAATATTGACCCATAGCCATATCTACCACCACCCGGTGCTGCATCGTGGCTCGCCCCTTCTTCGCCGAAATCGAGGCCATCTCCGCGGTGCGCGAAGGCATCGACCCCGAAGCGCCCGAGGCGTTGAAGGCGCCGGGGAAGCAGCGGTGCGCAGATCTGGCAACGGAGGGCCTTGGAGGGCTGCGGTAAGTATTTGGGAGGGTTGCCATGGGTTTAGCGTAGTATGGAGCAAGTAGAACTAGGGATAACTATAGGGATAACTAGCAGTACCCAGGAGGGTTAATTACGTTTGCTGAAACTAGGGATAGTATCCCTTGCAAGTTACTAGTACGGTTACCTGGGATACTACAGTACTAGTTGCTGGGGATACTGCTAGTTAACTAGGCACAACTAGGCACGATGAGGCATAACTAGGGATAACCATTGGAGTGCTAATTTGGACCCCCTTGGAGGGTTCTAGGGATAACCAGCAACCAGTAACTAGCAACAGCCAGCGACAGTGGTAACTACGATAACTTGGAGGGCAACTAGGTTTGGGTAACTTGGATCGTGGAGTTGGTGAACATAGCTAGGATAGATTCATAATGTTTGGGTAACGGCAGATGGTAGATATTGCCAGCTTGTTCAATGGCGATTTCTTATCCAACTTATAACTTTTGGGGGCCCCACCTTGTATCACCTTTCGATTCACCTCAGGTCGGATTTTTTCAGATTGTGGTCGATTGTAAAGCTGGTGATCCTGGTAAAACAGCTGGGTGATTTTAACAGTTTGGTGTTTTCCCATAGTTTTTGGGATGTTTGGTTGATTGATCAATGTTTTTTCAGAGAGATTGAAACCACCAACCAGAAGAGTTGGTTCAGCTGAACTTAGCTGGGATGAATTACAATCTGCCAGGTGGTCCTGAGGTGATAAATGTAGCGTGGATTCGTAGCATGGATTTGCCACAGTTTGTCATGGTACCCCGAATTATCCTTTGATCACAATCACTGGGAAAACCATTTGGCGGAAAGCTGCTGAAAGCAGAATGCTTGACACATTGGTTGATGATGTTTTGTTAGATGCTGAGCCTACTTAAGAAACCGTTCGACCGTCAAACATTGAAGATCCCTTCGGATACCGCTGGCGAGAACATATTCAATCATATCCCATGGATCCTCCATCCCATCCTGGTGTGTTTTGCCTCAAGCTCAGTGACAGGCCGCGATTTGTAGCAGACTGAAGACTGAAGGCACGGCATGTCATGGTTCACCTGTGCTAACTGGACAGATTTGGTGGTTTGGGGGTCCATTGCAGGTTGGGCTGCAGCACCTTAGATGCTGTCGTCATTGCCATAGTCACGTTTGCCATAAATAGTGCGCTTGAGATTCCCATCATTCATCATACCCGCACTTTCTGCATCAAGATCATCATCACCACCCTCATCAACACCCTCATCATGATCATCATCAGCAGCAGCAGCATCCATGTCACCATCGGCACCATCAGAACTATCACCGCCATGATTTGTACCATGCTCATCATCACTTTCAATGTCCATCACCACTAAACTTTCAGTCGCATCAAATTGTTCCAGACTCCCAGGTGTTTTTTCTTGTTGGCTGGGTAACAACCACCATTATTGGTTGGTTAACATTGACCCATAGCCAAATCACCCCTGTCATGTCACAGTTGACTTGCTCAGGTGGAGCCAATGGTGGACAGCTAGACTGGGATCGTTTCCTGGCCATTTGCACGCAGGAGTATCGCAAGGTGCAGTCCTAAGAAGACATCTACGGCAAACAGTGGGGGTTGTTGATGTTCAGGATTTGTTTCACCAGGAAGCTCCAAAGTTGGATATTTCCTTTTATTACCCTGGAGATCCCCTGGAGATATAGCCGACGGACGATCATGGATGGTGTACACCAACAATGGCAAAAGGATGCAATGAGATGCAATAGGCTCACATAATAGTATTTCTACTGTAGTGAGAATTGTGGAATCTATTTGCTGTAGGGAGTGTATGTGAAGATTGGAACCCCTAGAGATCTTTCATCATTGCTAATTATGCTGTAATTGTGAAGTTTTTTCTATGCTGATGTGGAAGTGTTTGGAGAGGCAGCTTGAGGCCATGAGTCATTTGTATAATGGGCCATAATGAGCCCCTGAGTGAAACGAACAGAAAGCCCATCATCATCACCCAGAGGCCCGATCCCTGAGCTTTGTTATCAACATTGCCCTTCAACAACTGTGGACAACCGATATATATATAGCAATGATTACTATATCACCATAAGTCGTAATTTTTGATAATTTACAATTCGCTCAGCTATCACAATTCAACATCAATGAGCAGCATCATTCACGATGGATAATCATCCAATAATTGAACCATCCTCATTTAACTGACAACCATCCCTACCCTTCCAGTTACCTATAGTGCAACCATCCTTACGCCAGAGGTTCCCTGGTTACCTACAAGAAAGAGGTGACTGGAAGGGTAGGGCATGGTTCATGATCAACCATGGTTCGATGATAGTTACATGCCACAATTGATCATCCCCATTGGTAGTTCTTTGGTAGTTACATAGTGATTTGATCACAATGATGGCTATGATGGCTACCATAATGGTAGTTATATGAGTTATATGGTAGTTACATGGTACTTATCATATAGCTACCATATCGTTGACTACCACCTCAGAACCACGGTTACCATAATTGATGATCACAATGATGGCTCAATCATCCCAGCCTCCCGGAAGCTGGATCCGCGACGTTGCAGAGGCCCGGTGTATCACTGTCGGACAGCAACCCTTGGAGAAGTCTTCGAGCAAGTTTCGGCAGGTACCCTTCAGCAGAAACGCAGCTGGGTGGCTTGGGGGTTCGGGTGTTTAGATTGTTGAATGTTGACTTGTATTGTTTGTTTGTTTGTTTGTTTGTTTGTTTGTTTGTTTGTTTGTTGTTTGTTTGTTTGTTTGTTTGTTTGTTTGTTTGTTTGTTTGTTTGTTTGTTTGTTTTGCTTGCTTGCTTGCTTGCTTGCTTGTTTGTTTGTTTGTTTGTTTGTTTGTTTGTTTGTTTGTTTTGCTTGCTTGCTTGCTTGCTTGCTTGCTTGCTTGTTTGTTTGTTTGTTTGTTTGTTTGTTTGTTTGTTTGTTTGTTTGTTTCCTTTCATGCAAATTTATTGTTGGATATTGCTGGTGTTTTATGTATTTGTGTGTGTGTGTTTTTTGTTTGTTTGTTGATGTGATTGATTTGATTTGATTTGATTTTATTTTTTATTTGATTGATTGATTGAGTGATTGATTGTTTGCGGCATTGCGTGTTTTCATCGCGTGGTCGTTCGTGTACTGTATTTTGTTTTTTCAAGAGAATACCAGGTTTGCTGTGTTTTATGACATAGATTATATGAACCTTTCCTTTTCATGACAATACACAGTTTGTTGATCCACGTTTGTCGCAGGTGAGCACTCAAACCCAGGCAGTTGCCCCAAACATTCGAAAATCCACCTGTTTGCAGCTACCACAAGGGTCTCTCCTGGTTGGTTCTGATAGTGACTCCACGAGGCATGATCAAAGCAGCAAAGTCAACCATCACTTGGGAATGTTGCACTTCAGGTTCAGACCTGCGCAAAGCCCATCCTAAGATGGTAATTCACCTGGTAAAACTGCAGGTAGTCGATGAACGTGGATCTACCGCGAAATATGTAAAATGTTTTATATCATGTACAATCCTCAGTCATTTAAGCCCCCCTTTTTTAGCTTGGTGTGGTGTTCAGTTCAGTGGTTTGGGCCGGCATCGTCCTCAAAGGTTTGTGTTGTAGGGTTCCTTGCACACCACAAAGAAAAACAGTACGCACAGAGACTATCCTAAGAATAATGTTCGGAGTCATTTTTCTTGTCCAAACCTCCAATCGACCATTCATTGCGCATCAGCCGGTACTATGATTCCATGATATTCCAGGGTATCCGCATTCTTATTGGGATATCCATGGATATCCTATAATCATAGCTATCATTGGCTATCATATCAACATATTCTTGTCATCATGACATATTATGACCCTTCACCAATGGGATGCTTGCTAGCTGGGAGCACCACGCATCCCATCCCCAGCGGAGACACAGAGATCAGGTGGTGCACTTTGCGCGGCTCATCCGACAGACCTGGGAGATGAGCCTGGAGCTTGGCAAGAGCTGTCGCAGCAACAGAATTGCTGGTTTTGATGGTGGTGAATAAAACCATTCACAGAATTGCTGGTTTTAATAAGGGGCAATAACCAACAATGATAATTAGACAACTACTGGTTGGTGGTTTAAACCAAGGGTTGGTTGAATGGTAAATCAAGGATTATAACCAGCTCATAATGGTTAATAATAGGGGTTAATAAGCAACAATAGTGGTTGAACAACTACTGGTTGGTAAGTGGTAGCAATGTTAACCCAGGATTAAAAATAACTAATACTGGTTAATAGTTCACAGGTGATAATGGTTAATACACCCTAGGTTTACCATTCTAATGGTGGGGTTACCATTCTAATGATTAATTGAGGGGGATACCATTCTAATAAACAGATCCAGGATTGATTGGGGGGGGTTCCATTCTAATGGGAAACCAAGGCTTTTGGGGGATACCCCCTTTTTTCTCCACCAGGGACGAATCTCTGCATTTCGATGGATCTCTGGGGTCAACTGGGTGGACCCTTCACCAAGATGTGAATAAAAAAGGTCTCAGGCGGTGGACCATGGTTTGTGCCCACGCTTCACATATACCAGTGTCACTGCTGTGTATATGGATGTGAACCACTGGGGATGGGCAGCAGCATGTGAAAATGAATTGTTTTTTTAGATGGGGTTTGGGGTATCTCTGGGTACAAGCAATCTATGGACAGGCCCATATTAGCATGGTATTTGGTTGGAGTGCAAATAATGTTTGAATGGGAAACCCAGAATGAGTCGGCCGTCATGGGATGGCACTGAGTTTTTTCTGCAGGTGTGCCAGATTCCTTCGAAAAGTTTGAGCAGGAGGGCAGGCAGATGCAGATACGAGTGGGAGAGTGCACAGAGGTACTTGGGCAAAGGTCGACGGGCTGTGATGAAGCCAGATCCAAAATTAGATGACTCAATCCCAGGCTGAAAACATGATTCTTTTGGCTCTGGCCGCTGTCAAGCTAGTTTTACTAAACGTGTTTCATCAAGAGGTCGGCACCATTGAACATGTTTTGTAATTCTGCCATGCTGCAGCAATCAAGAAGGCAGCAATGTTTGACAATGGCAAATCCACAACATACGACAACATACAACATCAACTACTCCTACTCTTGCTCCTACTCCTCCTACTACTGCTGCTACTGCCACTGCTACTGCTACTTCTACCGCTTCCGCTAGGGAAACGGCTTCGTCTACTGCTCCTGCTGCTACTGCTACAGCTCCAATCACAACTGCCCTTTGCCAACCTGACCTGCCCAGTGGTGTGCTATCTGCGGAGAGCTTCAAAGAGGTCGCTGTCAACGAGCTTGCCAGAGTCTCAGTCATAGCGAGCTTGTTGCAGCCATGAATCGTTGGTGTTTCAATGGCTTTAACAAGCGCATTTCTTTTGGCAGATATCCAATCTCAATCAGTTTGATACCCCTTCCACTTGGCCCATGTCTCTTGAATTCATGCCTGACCCCCTAAACAGCTACGTGAATGCGTTCAAACCACAAAGATCAAGACCTTGATCGCAGCGCACAGCCACAAGCGATTCCTCAATGTGGGCCCATGTGGCCGGTGAGTCAGGGGGCCATAGCCGAGCTTTCTTAGCCTGAATGTCCAACAGAATACGGCGAGACGAGATGGGTCAAGCACTTAACCAACAAACAATGGGGGATAAGTTCACCAACAATAGTTATTAAGGGAAACAGTGGTTAATGATAGGAGACTAAAGATTATATGGCAATAACATGTATAGCAAAAGAAATCATGGTTCCTGAATTCCTGATTCATTTTTCTGTTTGCATTCTGTCACACTGACACTGCGGTCATTTGCGGTCTTGATGCAATGCTTTGCGGTCGCGTATGCCAGTTGAGCTATGAAGGTGGTGGCAGAGTACTTTCCAAGAATTCAAGGGGCGAATCCTTGATCTTTCGCTTTGAGAAGGGCCTGTGTGGCCCACCCTTGCAGATTGGTCAGAGCGTTTGCTTCTCCTTGAAGCGCGGCTACGATGAAGCTGTGGATGTCCAGATTGTTGAGCCCAGCGAAGGCAATGCCATAGAAAGTGGATCAGACTGGCATTCTCCAATGCCAAGCCCAGAGTCACAGCAAATGCTGCAACTACAGCGGAGAATCGGACGGTTCCGCAACGCGAGTGCAATAGGACAAGCGGAATTGGTCACGAGGGCAGAAGAAAAACTCCATGAATTGCTTGAGGAAGACCCATTGGATGGCGATGAAATAGCTAAATTGGTTCGTCGTTGCTCCGGGTGGCTTTGTGCACCGGTGGTTCATGCCAATCAGGTGGAACCCAGCAACCAACAACACAGTGACTCGATTGGGGATGAGCAGACATGTTTGCAGCAGCGTTTGAGGAAGCTCTTAATAAGGGCTTTCAAGAACCTGGATCTGGGTGATTCGAATACCAGGGAGGCGGTGAAACCCGCACTGACATACATCCAAGCATTACTCGAGCAGAACACATCGGTTGGTCACTCACGTTCACGCGCAGCAAGACAGTGGAACAAACTCAAGTCTGCCGTTTTCTTGGAACACGATACGTCCATCTCATCAGCTGCACCCAAGCGAGAGAGCCTGAATCGGACCGAAAGGAATGGAGGGAAAGCTCTGACCAAAGGAGCATGTCGCGTAACTAAGCGATCACCCGTGGTTGGTGGCAACTATCGGCCCCATGAAAAGGTGCGGGGTTTGTTTGCAGTGTTTCAGGGTCAAGTTTGCAAGGTGAGATGTGTGGAGTGTCCTCACATCATCGCCAGCAGTTGGTACTGGAAACACCCCAAAACTGGTAACATCCATGTGCTGGTCCCGCATCAGGGTCACTTGGCATGTAAGGCGAGGCTTGGCAGGAGGTGCTCCTGGCGTGCACTGGATGGTATGTTGACCAAGGGTGATGATACCTATCACCTAGACTTTTGTCAGCATCAACGGCAGCGATCCAAGTGTTGGCAATGTGGTGGTCGAGAAATCTGCCAGCACCAGTGCCGTCGCTACCTTTGCCAAATCTGCAAAAACCAACCACTGAAATCCAAGTTTCGAAGCTTCTCAGCGTCCAAAAAAGCCTGTTGGTTTAGTCTCACATGGCTCACTGGCTGGCTAATATAGGATGAGTGCTGTCAATGATCAATGATGGATGTAATGCTTATCGGTAGGTTTTACTTTTAGTAAAGCATCAACCGTTTTGCCATGGCTTGATGAATCTGCATGATCTACCATGGAGGGGGTTTTGCTACCTGCTACCTGGTGCAGCGAATGTCATGGCTGAAGAATGTCAATCAGTGGAAGCCACTGGATTGGTTATATGACAAGTCCTAGGAAGCCCCTATTGTTTGATAAAAGGTTGTTCATGAAAGATATGGATGGTTCGTAGGCACAACCATTTATGGACAAACCCGGATAGTTTCAGTACTAGCTGTGCTACAGAGGTTGCAGAATGTTCCCGTTGTGTCCCTTCATGCCTCTGCTGGCAATGTCCTGGAACAGCCAACAGATTAGATGTGAAGATGTAAAGATGATTGACAATGTATAAAGATTTAAGATTCAAGATGTTAATCTTTACATCTTTACATCTTTACACAGTGTCGGGGAGAAATTATAAGATGTAAAGATGATTGACAATTGACAATGTGTTCCATTACTACCACACTTTTGAGCACTTTTCTGTTGCATTCTTTTGTTGTCCATCACCCAACTCAGGGCATCAAAGCTTCAAAAGTTGACGACATTTGGAGTTTGCTGGATGCAGAGAAGAAGGGCTATGTGGAGAGAGAGGCACGAATGGCGTGGCGTTTGTGCATAGACATGGATTGGCCCTGAATATGCCTGGATGATGGAATAGTGCACGCATACCGATAGTATACGGATGGATTGCTTGATAACACTGATAGTGGCAAGATTGGATACTCGTACCAAATCAATCAATACTGACCCTGGTTTTCTTTTTATTTTAAAACACTACTTTGACATTGTCCCTTTGTTTGTGAAGATGCAAACCTCGGAATGATACCGCCAGTTCCGCTGAAACCCTGGATTTGCTGTGCTGGATGGACCATGCTGGTGACCTCTCCCCAGCCGCTGTGGCTTCTCTCAGGAGTGGGAACTCTTGGATGTTTCAGACGAGGCACGGCTCGCTTTCTCAGAGCTTGAGAGTTTGGCCAGTAATGCATGTCGTTTGTCATCAAGTTGAAGAATCATTCCAACTACTTGGGCCTGAAAAAACGAAACCTCACCCAGAATAGCTTCTTTTGAGCAGTAGAAAAATAAAACAAACTTCATCGATTCATCAAGATAACTACTGGGCCATTTATTTAACAACCTTGGGTCATTTCAAGTGGGCTTCCCCATTTTTGCTTCTTAGTCGAGGTGAATTTGCCAATCTCATCCACCCAGCAAACACCGGGGGAAGGTGAACTAATCACGGGGGCCGATCAGCTGCCCTCATGCTACGCAGGCTGATCATCCTGAGGAGGAGCTACGCTGGGTGTGAACTTTCAAGCCGTTTTCCATCATCATCAGTAATCATCATCATCATCATCATCATCATCATCATCATCATCATCATCATCATTCGTCCTCATCAAGACTTAGCAACTGTTGCTCATCATCAAGTATCATCATCAACATCATCCACTAACGAGTATGTTCATCACTATATAACCATTATCACTATTTATGAACCACTTGTAAGAATCATGAACATGCTGGTATTAACTAAGTTGTTGTATGTTGGTGCCAAATTAGACAATGTACAAGTTCTTGAAATACTTTTCTGGCTAGTTCAAAATTGTTGCAACATGTTCCGTCACAGTCACTTGTCCGGAGTGGTTCCACATGCCGTACCACACGTTTTTCCAACTTTGGAGATACGAAAACCCATCGCGTAGATGTGAAGTAGGTATCTAAACACATCATCTTCAGCCGTTGGAGCCTGGTTGGAGCCTGGTTGGAGCCTGGTTTCATCCTGGTTGGAGCCTGGAGTTCAGCCTGGTTGGAAGCCACGCCGTTGTTGTTAAGACCCTGGGCGTGCTACCGCAGCGGCTCCAGGAACCCATCTTTCCACCCGGTTGGGATGCCCAGCTCTCGGCCGAAGAAGCGGAGAAGGTCTTGCAGGAGGCACAACAGGCAAGCGGCCCATGGGACCACCATGGGACCACCATGGGACCACCATGGGGGAGCACCAGGGGACCACCCACCAGGGGGTGATGGGACTGCCAGGTAGGTCAAGCATTAGATCCTCGTTGATGAGCACCTTTGTGGTGCCAATTCCTTAGGAATTGATGGCGAAATTCAAAAACAATGGTGATGGTGAAAGTGATGGATGTGGATGTCCTTAGTGATTCATATGCCAACTGGTTTCCGTGGGAACCTGCATATTGCTCAAAGCAAGGTGTTGAAGATATTATTTATTGGAATACGCTCTTCAATGGATGTCGAAGGATTCTTTGAGGTGTTTCCAGTGCTTGAAACCATCCCATCCGCACCAATGTTTTTTTGCCCCAAGACCACTGTTCCAGTTAAGCTCGCCATTATGTTTCACAAGTGTGAGATCATTGTGTCATGTCTATCTAAATGGTAAATTGAATTACCTCAATATATGGCGGTTTCTCAAAATAGGTGACCCCCGAAATCATCCTTTATTAACCATTTATAGCAATAAATCAACCATTTTATGGGGTTCCTATTATGAGAGACCACCATATGATTGCAATGTGCATGCTCCAAAGGTGGCCTGCTGAGCTGCTCCTGCCAGGTGGCTTCTCGCTTGGCTGCTTCCCTGGAAGAACACGGCGAAAGTGTGAATGAAAACGAGGTGCTCTCGCAGCAGGGTGCAGCCAGAGGTGATTGGTTGATTGGTTGATTGGCAACATTTGGAGGTATGAAATCAGATCATGTTGGAATCAACCAATCAACCAATCAACCATATCATAGTCAACAGTGACTAGCTTGTTGGAAAATACCACTAGCGTATTCATGCGCGTATTTTTCTTGTGATTTGAGGCTCATATGCAGCTATATAGTAGTTGGCACGTGTTGGCAATGCGGCCTGTTGTTTCTGCCGGTGGATGAATAGGCAGCCTTCATGCTTTCTGAACGAATCAGGGACCTTGGTTGTTGCAGAAAGAAAAATAGCCCCACAGGTTCCATAGATATCCATAGCTCGCACGGTTTGGTGTGCCTGGGTTGTCCTTTCTCTACCCGAGCCGAAAAGATGACCCCTCTTGCCATTTACTGAATCAGGTACCCTTTGCAAAGAACCAGAGCTTCATGTGAAATCCATGTTAACAAATCAAATTTGATGGTAGTTCACCATGTAATGATGTCAAAATTGGGGGCGATTCACCAACAGTTGGATCGCCCACTACTCGTCCTTATTGATCATTCTTGGTCGGTTGTTAATCATTTTGGCCTTGAGTATGCCTTTCCAATAAATCATTAACCATCATTGGCGGCTTGATCTGCCATCATGCCATTTTTGTGTTTTTATCGTTGGCGGCTTCATCCTCTTGTCTCGCACATGCGTCTCATCCCAGAACCTTTAGCAACTGTAGTACTTAAGTACTTAGTAACCATCATCAATCGACCATCAATGACTTCCCAAACCGCATGAACCACTATCAGCCATGATTTAGTCAATTATATGAACGAACGTGAGCAACCATTGGTTCAAGCACGAATTAGCCATCAGTTCAGTTTTCATTAACAGACCATTTACCACTAAACAAACCATTAATCTGTTTTTGAAAACCTACAATAATCTGTTTGATCAAACAGGCCATTAAACGCAACCATTACAAATACAAACTATTCATTACTTCCCATGAAACAAACGATTAAGCAACCATTAACCAACCATTAACCAACCACTAAGCAACCATTAACAAGCCATCAACCAGCCATTAACCAACCATTAACCAACCATTGCCCAGCCATTAACCAACCATCAACCAACCATTCAACAACCATCAACCAACCATCAAACGCCCATCAACAAAAACATTAAACAGCCATGAATCATCCATAATTCTCAAGTGACCCGCCACAGCTCCACACCTCTAAGTCTAGGTGCTTGGCTGGGCTTTACGCAGCGTCTTGCAGCGGAAGGGCCTGAAGTCTCGACCCAGCAGCACACCAGGCAGGCCTTGGAAGCGTCAAAAAGCAGGCAGTTGTTTGTGGGACTTGTTGGTTGGTTATGATGTTTTGCTATAGCTCTACTGTTATTGTTTAGAATTATTGGTGGTCATTACCATAGCTTTGAGCTATAGCTTTCGCTTTCATGGGTGCTATAGAAGCAGGCAGTTGTATCATAACGAAAGTCTACACGTGACTTTGGGCTTATGAAGCCATGTAATTGGTTTCTTGCAGGCACTTGGTCGTTTAACCGTGTAAGTATGGTTTGCCATAAACCCATATAACACAGATAGTTAGCAATAACACCATGTATAACTAACGATGATTTAAAATGTGGCACCTACCCATGATAATCTATGAACTACTTGCTGGTGGTTTTGTACATTGTTGATTTCCCCGAATTTATGAACAACTGGTTGGTTGCTTGACTTGCACATATTCTTCATGATGGGGTGTTTGAGAACCATTAACCAGTAATGATCATCAATCATTCATTCAAAACAAATCCTTATCATCCAAAGTCTATGGTTGAAGGTTCACCCTGATCATTCCAACTGATGATCATCAATCATTATCATCACGGCAAATGATCATAAAGAAATCCATATCCAAACCAATCATCTTCATTGTCATCAAAGTGATAATCAACCATTGAAACTGATGCTACATGATCATAAACAATTCTGATGGCTGATCACCAAGAAGTCCTTATCACATCAATCATATCATCCAAACCAAATGACCATAATCCTGTTTGATCTTCTCATATCAAATCGAAATGTCATCCAAATCATAATCCTTATGTATCCTTATCAGATCGATTTGTTATTGTTTCAGGGTTTGCAGGCCTTGGGTGAACAGTTCTCATTACTTGTCCTAACAAAACTTAACATGCCAATAAGATCAATGATGAAACAATATTCACCAATCATTCTCATTTATATAATTCTTATCCTTATCATAATTGACCATCGTATTACTATAATAATCAATGATTGATAATCATCATATCCCATCACCATCTCATATTACTATTCTCATGGGATATATCATGTTATTTCACCTGATCATCCTGAATATATCCCATGGGATTCACCAATCATTCTCATCAACCTGACCATTGCCTGACCATCCCCTGTCTTCACTCTTGACCCCTGCGGCTCCGCTTCCGCCTTTGGCCGCGCAGTCGAGGCCTGCGAAGCAACCCGGTGGCGGCCTCAAGGGGCTGCAGTTCATGGGCCCTGTCGGTGATGCGGAAGGATGGGTTTTACTGGTGATTTCTGATGGTTCATCATGGTTTTGCTGTGGTTTTACCGTGATTTTATGATGGTTTGTCATGGTTTTACTGATGATTTACTGGTGATTAGTACAATGGTTTGTGACTCTGGTAATGGTTGACGTGTTCGGCACCTGGGCGGTGCCGAGAATTCAGAGGATTTCTTGGAAAGATCAAAAAGTTTGCTCAAGAGATTACATTGTTCCACACTAGCACAGCTGGTAGCGGAGCACATCCACCCTGAAGCAAGAATCAAGGATTAGTCTGCTTCCTGAGCTGGTTTGATGGCAGTTCTTAAACCGGTTTTGTAAGAACAACCATTTCATGCAGATAGCATGGGTGACAGACATACCGTTTGTTTAAAAAAATAGCCATCTTTGCTCAAACAGATCTTCTCTTACTGCATGCCCCTGAGCTCCCAAATTCCAAGTTGTGTGTGTGTGTGTGCATGGTCGCAGACTTAAAACAACAGACATTTTGATTGAGCATTGTGCAGATCCAAGTGCCAACCCCTGAATTTGGAGGTTTTGGGGGTTTTCTTGACCGTCGGGATATGAGGCGATGGCTGTTCATTTTTGAAGCTGGATGTCCAGCACAAACAGCATGGGGGCCTTGAAGACACGACAGCCAGTTCTCTAGCATAGTATGTTTGCACAATGTGGGACGATCTTTATGATGAGCTCGGTCCTTGGCACCCAATTTGTTTACTTTCAACTCAAAAATGGAAAGTTCTTGTGAACCTTGTTCGGCTGAATTGTCGTTGAAGTGTTGCTCTGTTTCTTGAAGGCCAAAGTGCTTTGCTACCTGATTTGCTAGCTTCGCTTGCCCGGATGCGTTGGCAACAGTATGCCGGTCACACAAGGATTTTGATTCATTAGTATACAGTTGGACACGATCCGAGAGGGTCAATTCTTCTGTGGGCTTAGCCTCCCTGACTGACGAGGCTTGTCATTCATCGCTTAGAACTGCCAGTAACCGCGACCCACAACAGGCCATCGAAAATGTTCAAATAGAACTCCAAGCATCAAGCATTTTGTAGCTGGCCAAACGCCCCACCAACCAAACACTTGCAGTTGCCAGCTTTGTGACCATAGAAAGTCAAGGAGGAGCCATCCAAGTGATGTATGGCTGGTCATGGTTCCCGTGGCGGTTGCCCCGGTTCCTTGCCAGCGCCGTTCCCTCGGCCGCCAGGTTCCTCACAACTACGTGAGCCTGGAAGAGATGGGAGCAGCATATGGGCCCCTCGGCGCATACAGCTACTTGACTTTGTCGTACCTTGTTTCAAGTAAT
The DNA here is from genome assembly GCA_009767595.1 of Symbiodinium kawagutii. Classification (NCBI taxonomy): domain Eukaryota; class Dinophyceae; order Suessiales; family Symbiodiniaceae; genus Symbiodinium; species Symbiodinium kawagutii. Next base: position 417,625 of record VSDK01027004.1, on the reverse strand, counting down.
CATCGTAGTCAGTTGCGGCGAACGTTTTCCTTGAAGTCGTACCTCAGTAAAAAACGCAACGGAACTCTGGTGTTCTAGGATTAATATCATTTGTGTATCGTTGTTGTTTTTGTTGCATTCAGCTTGTGTTTGGCTCTACTTGTGACGTCTTCTAAGTTGACAAAGAGCTGCGTTCAGTTGGTGACCTTTAATTCGCTCAAATTCTGAAAAGTTCTGAAAAAAACGGAATGACATATGAAGAAAACACTTGGAGAAATAAGGAACCCTCACAGCTGCATGGCACAGACACACACAGAGACATACACTCTTTCTTTTGTCAGAGGTTGTGTCTTATTATTCCTAGCCCGAACCAAATTAGCCCGAGTCATTTGTGATTGTTTGATCTCGTTTTGATCTCGTTTTTTTCAAGCATCACATGGACATCCGCTAGATATCATTTCCAAAAGCGATATGTGCCACACCCGACAAAAAGTTGCCCGGTTCGTGCTGCGTTCACATGGGGGAAGGGGCCTGAGGAAGGACTAAGTTACGACTTTTGAAAGTTGCGTTCACATGGGGGAGATTCCAGAGGTATGACTTAGGTAGGACTTTGTCTTCCTTCTGTAGCGCTTCACAAAGCCGCTGGGGTTCACAAATCGTGATCGAAGTGAATCAATGTTGATTAATGTTAACCCAGGATTAATAAACCCCTGGTTGATTAATGGGGGGTATCCCCAACGAATAAACCTAGAGTTTATTAATCCTGGGTAGACATCACTAGATGTTACTAGCATGGTAAATAAGCACTATCGTGATGAATGAAGCTATAGTGGTTTGGCAATTGATCCTGGTTGATAGCTCTGAACAGTTGATAGAGCTAGTTCATAGTGGTTTGGTAATATATCATGGTTGATAGTTCTCAACGCACTTGATATGGTGATGGGTTGAGAATGGCAGATATATTTGTTGATAATGATGGTTGACAATGGTCAATCATGATGGTTATTGATGATTAGTGGGAGATACAGCTGTTGGTAGATCCGTATGTTTGATGATGGTGAAGCACCAGCTGTTTGGTGCAAAATTGCTGGTCGGTGATTAGTGTGAGTCTCCCATGAAGCAGAAGACATTGCCACTGTTCAGTCAGAATCGCTTCATTGGCAGAGTCAACAAATTCAGAGCACTTTGAGAGCCATGGCCTAACGAAAACATATTGGCATGCTTAAGTCGGAGTTGGTGGAAGAGCGCAGAAAAAAATGGCATTTGGAGCTGAGGAGGTCTTTGAAACCTAAAAGTATCATTGACCGTTGCCAGCTTTTGTTTGAGAAAACCATAGCATCAAACGACGGCCAGTGCCCAATGAACAGGCTAGAGGAGCAATCACAAGAATCATTGTACTGTTCCAGAGATGGTCAACAGGGACATTCACAGGCAGCGCCAAGTCCCAAAGTGTTGATACAAGGTTGATTTTCCCATCAATCCATTTGGTGATCCTGTGTTGGAAGGTGATTTCCAAGTGATTCTGGACCACTTCCAATGAATCATTCTTCCACCAAGCTCCTAGCGTGGCATGTTGCAGGAAAGGCGCCAGTGCGGCAGGAGCCTGGGGGGTTGTTGGGCATGGGCAGAAGAAGCCAAGTGGCTGTGCTATGAAGCGATCTTTAAACCTGCAAAAAATGGTCGGTTTACAGTGGTCAACACTGGTTGTTAACAAGGGGATTATTTTTGCAATCATAGAGGACATACCAACTATAATGATCTGTTTTGGGAACAGATGGCACGATGGAATGCACATCAATTTGATCACTATCTTACTTGAAATTGTTTGTTCAACATGGTGGTAACCGCTATCGCAATGCGGTTGATTCAACCAGTAGGTAAAAACTTCCCAAACAGCGTATTTTATGAAAGGGAAGTGTAACTATAGATGTAACAAACTTGATTTCCAGGTAATCAACAAGTTGGTTTTCATTGATTTAAAGCCACCAGTTAGGTAAGTATCATGTATAACCGCTAGTTTCCTGGTAATCTTCCTGGTTGATCCTATGCTTGACGTTCATGATATCAGGTACAAAACTTCACATCTATAATTTCCTATCTACAATCTAAGATCGAATTTGTAGCCAGCCGGCCCACAGATGGTCTACAAACCAAATCAGCCATGTTCATAGATTGTCCTGGTTCACCAGTTCCTATGCTTGATGTTCATCATGCTGATACCAGGTTTCATTTTGATTTTGAAGCATATAATACTCATATATATATATTATTATTTTTATATATATAAATGTACATATTCATTTATTTATATGCATACATATGGCATTTGCATCATGATCCTGGTTCACCAAATCCTATAAATCAGCCATTTTCATGGTTAAGCCGCTGCCTGCGGGTAGGAGACGAAGTGTCCAAGGGCTTGGAGGAGCTCTGGAAGAGACGCGTGCGTGACGATGATCACCTTGCCTTTGGTGGGGAGGGAAAGTAATTCCGGTTGATTAAAACCTACAAGGCGGGCCCCTAATCAGCTATAGTCGTTGGGTTATAACTAGGGTAAGTACCAGTTACGGTACAGTAGATCTAACTATGTATAGTATATTATGGTTTAATGATATAACTCTGGTATACTATAGTTAAATGGCCTTATAAGCCAAGTTATTTTTTGGGGGGCCCACCTTGTAAGTGAAGGAGGAAAAGGATGCAGTTCCATCTGATCTTGGTAAAACAAAACGCAACATCAAACCATGGAGAAATGATCAATGGCTACCCTCCGGTAAACTAACCTGGCAATAGATTTTGACCATATCTTATAGTGAAACGCTGGGAAACCACCAATAAATGGTGGATTTTCCATTGCTATGTTAGATCCCCAGAGTGTACATTTTGAGATGACTTCCAATCAGAAAAAGCATCAAGATCCATCGCATCAGGACACGGTACGGGAACACTTAGCCTCCGCCACCAAGAAATTGGTGGATGAGGCCAGGGCAGAATCGCCAGGCATCTCTGAAGTGGTTGATGTTGGATGCAAACATCCAACAACTCCCTAATGTTGACCCCTAAATCATAGGAATCTTTACGTTAATTAAGAGTTTAACTTTCGGCGTGTCTCAAAATAGGGAAGATTCCAGTCATCCCAGTCACCGTTTTAGATGAGCCATGGGTGGTTTCAGGGGTCAGTCAAGTTGAGAAACACCATGAAATATGAAACACCCAGATTGACAAACAGTGTGGGTTCGTGTAATGTTTACAGTACTTTTTTCCATCCCAAGATTCACCCAACCGGATCCCACCGTGGCTGGAGGTCAAATGTAACCACAAAATTGGTCGCTTCCGAACGGCACTGTGTTCGATGTGCCTCAGAAGACCAAGGAACCATTTGGTGGTTTCTCAAAACAGGGACCCCCAAAAATGGTTGGTTCATTACTATAAATGACTATTTAGGGATGATTGAGGGGTACCTCTATTCTGAGAAACCACCATTTGAATGTTTTTTCTTCACTGAGAAAACACCAGTGGCAGTATCTCAATGGCTTGCTCATGGACCCGTGAAGACCTCGAGACCTTGTTCCACCGCCACTTGGGCGACTTTTCATGGAGGGGTTGGGGGTCAAGGCCGGGTAAAGAACGGGTAAAGGTACTTCCTTGTATCACAGTTCCATCTCTCTGAGGTACAGTGAATGTGCAACAAACATCAATCAAGTTATATGCATGTGCAACAGAATCACAAACATCAATCAAGTTATGTATGCGACTGGCATACATGCTGGGCATCAGATTCATAAACATGAATCTATGTGGAGATTATTTGCGGATGTATGTACAGAATGCATACGTATGCAGTCAGTAGTGTGATGTAGTGTGCAACTTAATGTTATACGATCATTGTTAGATACCATATGATCATAAGATACCACATGATCCTAAGATACCATACGATCCTAAGATACCATATTAATATGATCACAAGATACCATATGATCATAAGATACCATATGATCCTAAGATACCATATGATCCTAAGATACCAAAGGATCATCCTAAGATACCATATGATCAGAAGATACCATATGATCCTAAGATACCATATGATCAGAAGATACCATATGATCCTAAGATACCACATGACCATAAGATACCTTTTGATCCTAAGATACCATATGATCCTAAGATAACATATGATCAGAAGATACCATATGATCCTAAGATACCATATGATCAGAAGATACCATATGATCCTAAGATACCACATGACCATAAGATACCTTTTGATCCTAAGATACCATATGATCCTAAGATAACATATGATCAGAAGATACCATATGATCCTAAGATACCATATGACCATAAGATACCTTTTGATCCTAAGATACCATATGATCCTAAGATACCATATGATCAGAAGATACCATATGATCCTAAGATACCACATGACCATAAGATACCTTTTGATCCTAAGATACCATCATCATGGGTCATGGGCATCATGGGTGTGCCATCCCCTGCGCGGCTTCCTTCCCACATGCGTGCACTGCTCAGCAGGCACTCCACGAAGCAGGTCCTGCCAATGTGCCGGAGCTGAAGCAGGTCAAGGAGGCACACGATGAATGAGTTGGCGCCGACGGAAGTGGCGTAAACTACCAGGAACGGCTGACATGTTCATATGGCTATGGGTCAAGCCAAGCAGTGAACCAACCAACTAATGGGGGATAGTAACCAACAATAATAGGGAAAACAATGGTTAATAGTGGGGGACTAAGGGCTTTGACCCACAGCCATATACGCAAGTATAGATATACACAGGAAATATGCAGTGTATTTGTATATATTGATTTATTGGACATGTCATTTATAAAAGTGCAGACATTTTCTGTTCATATGTTAATGTTTTTGAATATTATTCATGGTTTGTGTTTGTGATCACTCCTGGTTGGAATACACATGCGTTGATATGCATATATGTATTGAACAGTTGTTTCATATGATGTGCGTGTCCTGTATATGCCATTATGCCATGGGTGTATCCCGAAAACTTGTGTTGAAGTACTCCCTAGACCCGGCAGCTACTAGTACAATACTACAAACAAGTCATGAGTACATGGCATACTCCTCCACTGCTTTCCTTCTGGAATCATCATGAATGATCCGCATTAAGAGAGATTTCACACATCAGTGGCAATCATCCATCCGATTTGAAGACACACTCCTTGCAGATATTGGATGATGATTGCCACATGTCTAGATCTGCCGATAATCACCAGATGATAATCTAATACCATCTCTAAACAGATGCAGATTAAACCGCCAGATGAATTGGATGATTATTACCAAGAATTATCCCTACTATCTCTGGCGAAGAATCTGCATCTGTTCCGCTGCCAGATCATTGGAATCTAGGACCCACATCAATCATCCCTCAAGTGTCGTCCCCGGGAATGGACTCCCCTTGGGCTGTTCCCTTGGGCGTCCCCTTGGGCTGTCCCTTGGGTGGGATCTCGATCCATGAGCTCTCCTTGGCCGCCACGGCGCTCTCCAGGAACTCCTGCAGGAGTTCCTGGTGGTCACCGACTCGTTGATGGAAGCGCTGGCAGGATGCCCCAGCTCCAGGATTCGATGGTCGGCCCGTTGATGGACCTCTTCATCCTTGGTGACCCATTGGCCCGTCAATGACCCATTGGCCCATCAATGACTTAATTGATCACGGCAGTGAAATGACTTAAGCAGTTTAAATCGGTGAATGACTTCATCAAATGGGTAACTCGGTTGGCAACCCTGTGAAACACTTCAAACTCCTGTAGAGAAATCAAAGCAGTCAACCTGGTGTAGTGTTTCCGATGGGTTTTCCTGATAAGAACGGCTGGGAACCACACAAAAGAAACGTGTTGGCAATTGCGGCTTTATCCACTTGCCAAACTCTGTGCGAACTGCAAACGAAAGAGTACCCATTTGCTACCACTATTTGCCATTACACAAGCAATTATAAAGGCCTTTGATGGCCTTTTTGACTATTATAGCTACAGTAACATTTATTGACAATCAACTAACCATTCTCAACCACCATTACACACCATAAGTTGGTCATGGGTCAACATTGACCAACCAAGAATGGATAGATTAACTTCCCAACAGCCAGACTACTTCGGTCAGGTTCACGACCCGTACCAAGCTAGTGACCCATGGGCATATGGAAAGATCAATAGTGTGAAGGTTTGTTGAAGGTATGGGTGTTTCTCAAAATAGGGGTACCCCCAAATCATCCATTGTTAACTATTTGTAGTAATAAACCAGCCATTTTTTGGGCTCCCTTTTTTGACAAACCACCGTATAGTTTGGGTTAAGAATGATCGACAATGACGCAGATAGCCAACATAGTGAGCATAGTAAGATAGCCAATTGGGTTGATCATCATCAAGTTTTTTTACATGGGTGTTTCTCAAGTCATGGGGGAACCTCAAATCATCGTCCAACATTCATACTTAGTAATAAACCACCCAACTTTGTTTTTTCCCAATGGCTGAAGAAACCACCAGCTATGCTAGTTGATTAACCACTATTGTCGGTCATGTTCCCCTAGTATCAACCATTATCAACCATGGTTAACCATAGAAAATCGTGAGTTATTGACCACAGTTAGCCATAGAAAATGGGGTCCGCACCATCCCGGGTTCGCCAGTCGATCGGTCCTTCCCCCAGGCACCGCGTGCCCCCCGAGGTCACGGGAGATTTCGATGCGTGGCAAAGGCAGCTGAACATCTCCAACGCCACCGATGCCCAACGGCGGAACTTCCAGGAGGGTCCCTGGCATGGGGATGGTGACTGGGAGATACAGCAATGGCCATGGGTCAAGCAGTTAACCAACCAACCAATGGTTTAACTAGCTGGTTAATGGTTAATAATAGGGGATGATAACCAACAACAGTGGTGGATATACTAGCTATAAATAGCTATGGGTCAAGCAGTTAACCAACCAATTTCATGGGGGTTACATGGGGTTACTTACCAACAAACTATAGGGAAAACAGCCTGGTTAATGATGGGGGAACCAGGGGGACTAAGGGTTTTGACTGACCCACAGCCACATATGGCTAGTGATTGATGAATGAATCAAAGGTTGCTTGTGGTGGTCAAGAATGCTTCATTGTGGTTATTTAATGGTGAATCGATGGAGAATGATGATCACTTGTGGATAGAGATTGTCAATTGTGCGGCCAATAGTCGATGATATTGGCTTCATTTGGCTGAAACTGGCAAGTGGATACAGTAGTTAATGATGGATAATAGGATATTGAATCCATAAAGCCTTTTTTTTAGAATAATTTGTTGCTGATTGACTTCCAAACACGGTGGCAGCTTGATACTTGAATTAAAGGAGCAGCCGAACCCGATTTGTTTGTTTTTCTGTAAGAGAACGCATTTGGTCGGTACCATCTATTAGCAAATCTGTGGTTGCTCTCCCCCTGGCATAAATGGTGTCCTCTAGAAAAAGAAGACTAGGTCTTTTGTGTGGGGAAGCAACTCAAACTGTTTTCGCTTCTTTACCTCGGTATCCGATAACCCTTCTGAAGGATCCATGTCAAACCAGCCAAAGCATTTCAACTCCCTCATAAAATCAGCGCAAAACCATCATAAGACCATAAATACCATCATGAAACCACCACAAACCGTCCCAAACACCATGAAAGCACCGTAAAACCGCAAAGCTGCAGAGTGGATGCCACGGCCAGCAGGACCTCACCAAGGAGTTCCAAGGCTTGCTTAGTGATGAGGCGTGGCGAGGAGAGCGAAAGGGTGATCGATCTTGAAGATGGAGGTTAGTTGATAGTAGATAGGTTTAGTACGGTTGATTACTTTGAATGATTGATAGTAGGTTATTTATTACTATAAATGATTGATAGTAGGTGTATTCCTACAGATGATATGGGGCATAGTTACTAGCATAGTTGATAGTAGGCTTCTCAAAATGGGAGAAGCCAAACAATATTAGGCTTATTATTTTAAATGATTAATATTGGATGATTTGAGGGTCCTCTATGTTGAGAACCACAAATTAGAACATGGGTAATTCGCACCTAACTAACAATCAGTGGGTTTAGTATGACACTGTCATATGGTTAATCTTGAATAATTGGATTATTTAGATATATTGGCTCCCATACTAGGTGATATGAGTTACGGATTAGTCTTGATATCAGCCGTTAATTAGCCACTGAAATCATTGATTGATTTGATGATCCATTCAATATGCATACAAACCAATTAACCTGCTATTGTCAACAATGTTTAGTCACAAATAGCCCTAATTGACCGCCATTAATCTATTCTTGTCAACGGTTTTTGATGCTTGTCAACCGTGTTCAACCATTATCAATCATCCAGCCCAGCCAGCCGTTTCCTGCAAAAGAATCTTTTCAGGACGAAAACTTGTGTGGCATACATGGGTGCTTTTATACGTGTCAAGAAGGCACATACATCCCATTATCATATGTATTATGATGTACACAGATCTACATATGCATACATATCAGGTTCGTGGTTTTGAACTGTTTTATTTTCCAAACTAATTTTGATATAAGATATATGATATATATATATATATATTTATATTTATACAACAATATAAATTTATATATATATACACATATGTTCTACGTACATCCATGTGTTCAGTCTTGTGGATCCCCAGCGTTGCCACCGGTGCCCAGGCTTCCACACAGGACTTGGTGGGGCACGTGTGCACAGCCACAGCCAGCACCGTGGAGGTGCAAGACATGTGCCATCAACGCGCGGTGCAGTTGCTGGAGGAGCGACGGTGGGTTGAAGGCAAACTGTTGGTAGGTCACATCGGTTGGCAATTCCAATTCCTGTGCCGGGTTGGAACCTAATTTGGTTAGTAGCGGCTTTTTTCTTCAAGTATTAAATAAATATATATATATATTTATATATTTATATATTTACAAATACATGTAGATATATACTATTCACCAAATATAGGATGGTTCACCAAGTATGTACTGATGCAGAGACGTATAGCCTAGATGTAGGACTTAGATCCATGACTGTAACATAGTGTAGATTAGCTGCATGACTGCA